>JZKD02S0684370.1:102745-131504 GCA_000966675.3 Picea glauca | reverse complement strand
ATCATGATTGCCAATGGTGGTTCCATGAAATGTGGGGGACGATGTGAAAATGTGTGACTCCAAATTGGTCAGTATAACCTTAAATCCCATATGTTTTCTATAGACATGGATGGTTCTGAAATTGTTCTTGGTACCAAATTTTTATTCACTCTAGGCCACATTCTCATGGATTTTAAGAACTTAACCATGCAATTCCAATAGAGGGGACAATAGTATAGGTTCCAAGGCACCATATAAGGCTCCCTTAAGATCATCAATTCCCATCGCATGGAAAATCTCCCCAAAAAAGGTCATTCAGGAATTATAACCCAACTCTACTCCATTTATGCTATTGAGACACCGTATGTACATCCAGACCTCCAATATATGCTCTCTCACCACCATGTTGTTTTTACCACCCCCCAAGACCTTCCCCCTTCATGTGGAGTCCATGATCATTCTATCCCTCTCATCTCTAGCAATCTTCCTCCCAATGTTCGACCTTATCGTCATCCCTTTTCCCAGAAGAATGAAATTGAGAAAATTATTCTTGAATAACTAGAAGACGGTGTTATCTATCTTGATACTAGCGCCTATTATTCCCCTGTGGTCATGGTACTCAAGAAAGAAGGTACTTGGTGCATGTGTCTTGATTTTTGTGCCCTTAACAAACTCACAATAAAAAAAAAATTCCCCATTCATCTCATTGATTACCTGTTGGATGAATTGAGTGGTGCTCAATACTTCACCTAATTCGATCTACGTTCTAGCTACCACCAGATCCTTATGAAATAAGAAGACATTCCCAAGATTGCATTTCTCACTCATGATGGTCATTATGAATTCTTGGTAATGCCCTTTGGATTGTGTAATTCTCCTTACACTTACCAAAGTCTTATAAATCATGTCTTTCGTGCTTTTCTTCATCATTTCGTCTTATTTTTCTTTGATGGTATTATCATCTATAGTAAAACTTGTCCATCCCATCTCTCCCATCTGAATCAATTTCACCATCTACTCTCTAAACATCAATTTTTCCTCAAACAATCTAAATGTTCCTTTGTTGTATGAGAAGTGGAATACGTGTGTCATATTTTTGGCAAGGATGGTGTCCGTGTGGATCCTTAGAAAATTGAATCCATGCAAGATTGGTCTCACCCTAAAACTCTTAAGAGCTTGCGTGGTTTTCTGGGTTTAACAGGATATTATAGGAAGTTTCTTCGGAGTTACGGAAAGATTGCATCTCCTCTCACTTCCCTCCTTAAAAAGAATGCTTTCACTTCGAGTTTAGTTGTGGATCGCGCCTTCCAATCCTTAAAAGATGTTATGTGCTCGACCCCTATCATAGCTCTCTCAGACTTCACAAAGACATCTGCATTGGAATGTGATGCTTCTGGGAAAGGAATTGGAGCCATCCTCATGGAAGACGGTAGGTCCTTGGCCTTCAATAGAAAACAACTTTCAGAGTGACATTTGGGCCAATCCATTCATGAAAAGGAAATGTTAGCTATTCTGCATGTTTTTTGGCATCCTTATTTATCTGGTCAACGATTCCAAATCAAAACTAATCATCAGAGTCTCAACTATTTCCTAGAACAACAAATTTTATCCCCAACGCAACAAGAATGGGTGACCGAGCTATTTGGCTATGATTATGAGATCATTTACAAGAAGGGAAAGGAAAATGTAGTGCTCGATGTTCTTTCCTAGATATATGAAGAAGAAAGGTCCCTTTTCTCCCTCTTCTTCATTGTACCAGATTGGCTCCAAGCTGTTCATCAGGAATGGTTGCAAGACTCCAAATTTTCTAGTCTGTTCCACCAATTGCAACACAATTCTTCAATTTTTCCAAGGTACTCTTGGCATAATGAAGAGCTTCGCTACAAAGGCCGTTTGTATTTATGCAAGTAATCCCAACTTAAATCCACAATGCTTTATGCACTTCATGCATCACCCACAGTTGAGCATTCAGGGTTTACCAAAACCTATGAACGGATCAAACGTTCTTTTTTTCTGGGAGGGTATGAAACAGGACGTCCATACCCTTGTGGTTGAATGTGAGGTATGTCAACGCAACAAGAGAGAAACTTTCAAATCCAGAGGCACACTCCAACTGCCTCTGATTCCCCTTGCTATTTGGCAAGATATTTCTATGTATTTCATTGTTGGATTATCATTTTTATTTCCACTCTATTATTGAAATGACCTAGCTTGTCTCAAATGACTTTGAGAATGTATTTACTACATAAAATAAAATTACTAGGAGGTGTTGAAGCTTGACCCAGGAGTGGGCAACTTATATTTCCATATTYAGATCAARCTCAATGCTCTAGTAGGAGAGAAACAATCACTTGGACTCATGAAATATGGGCTAAGAAACAATTTCTTGGACGCCATGAAATATGGGGAAGAAGCCATTCGTGAGATATAGTTTGAAGAGATTTTTCAATGCTCTTTGACCCAAGTTTAGACATCACAAGGACTTGACCAAAGACCAGTAAATTTGTGTATTAACAACCGTTCATCCTTGGAAGCATGAAATATGGGTGAATAAATAATTCYTTTGACTCCATTAAATATGGGCAAGAAGCCATTCCTCGGATATAGTTMTGAAGGGATTTTTCAATGCTCTATGATCTAAGTCAAGACATATGAAATATCCGCAAGAAGCYATTCCTCAGATATAGTTMTGAAGGGATKTTTCAATGCTCTCTGACATATGAAATATGAGCAAGAARCCATTCATCAGATACAGTTTTAAAKGGATTTACCTAAGTCTAGACATYACAAGGACRTGACAAAATGTCATTAAATTTGTGTATTAACACTAATTCATACAACATAATGACCTTCCTTTTAGTTTCTAGAATTGGAATTTAAAATATTTTCTAAAATTGRATTTTAGAACGGAARAATTGCTTCTATGCTTTTAACAAATTTAAGCTTCAAATAACATATCGACTTATCAAGAATAGAGGCAAAMGCTTCYTCCTCATAGCCCAACAAAATGCTACCGACAACATGTCATCAGGGTACCTTCCTAACCTCTAAATGCAACATCCAATCAGCCAAAACCAAACAGAATTCCAATCAGCAGAATTCCATATAGCAAATAATACCATTTCAAACTGAATTAAAAATATTGTTTACCAAACATAATGTTCCCATCTAGTAAAGAGCAATAATTATCCACCCAAAATTCATTCATCTATAAAGCAAAGCAGAATAACTAAACTACGCTGAAAGTAAAACCATTTTGAAGAGGAGAGGACCGAATATTCAGATCTCCAAGGTTGCGGCCCCAATATTAAAACAACCAGCAAAGTCTTCCCCGGCGTCAATTGCAATCCACTGTCCAGCAGACCATTGAAACAAATAAGACAGCACTTCATCATCAAAACCACTCACAGAAATCCGGTCGCCACACAATGCAGCACAAGTTATCAGCACAAGTTATCATCGTTGGGGAAGAAAAGCCACAGACGTCCAGCCATCGTTGGGGTATCGTTTTCCTCGTGCCCTCCAGAGGGTCGTATACGGTTCAACAAAGGCACGGCGTGGATCTGAGTGAATCAGACATATCAACTGTTGGGTCTTCCCATATGTCCTTTAGGTGTCTCACTAATCAATTATTTGCATGGTTACATTGGTCATTTGAGTACATTGCTTGATCATGCCAGCTTTAACAAACCTCCAACAAACATTTGAGGTGAATTTTTTCGGTTTTTGCAGGTAGTTATCATATTTTATATTTATTGTTATGTGGAAGATTTGTCTTTATTTAAGCAGTGCCGCTTTCACAGTTTAATTGTTCTATGATAGGTTAGGTTGTAGGTTATTTTTCCTTATAGATTTCGTTTATTACAATTCTTGTTATTTCTTAGTTTACAACATTGTTGGGTTTCTTTACTTCATTCCATCTTATGTAGTAGTTTCCTTGCATAATAGAGTGATTCACATGCGTACAAGTCTATTATTTTATGTATGTATTTCATAATTAGTTGGTAGGTTGTTGTTGTTCAAGTCAAACTCTTCAGTGATTAACATTTTTGCATGCTCAAGCCTAAATGAGGGCACCCATTTTTTCACTATGAAAACTCTGATCCTATCAACTCGGTAGTGCTGAAGAGACAAATACGGAAAGTCTTGAGTCATATTATTATCTTTTCTCTTCAAGTTTTTGTATTGAGTCATTTCCCTAAGTTATTCAACGCCCCGTCCAACCATAGCGATATGGTGCCATTACTTTTACTTCTTGGTTTTCGCTTCATATTAAGGGAAATGTTTTCATCATTACCTCTATCTTAACAAATCATCCTTGATCAACTCTAACACGTTATCTGAGGGGTGATCCAGAATCTAGAGAACCTTATGTTGATGTTTGGGTAGTTGCAGGAGGTATTCCTTCGTGGACAACTTTTTTTAGAGAAGAAGAAGATTCCAGAAGTGAAAGGAAGACCATTGAACACTTGAAGAACACCCTAGAAAAGAATGAACTGAAATAGAATACCATTGAAGAGAAGTCGGCCCACAATAAATAATTAAAGTGGAAATTGGAAGAGAATTCAGCCCACAGAAATAATAAATTAAATATGAAGACCCAAAATAAGAAGTCGGTCCCAAACAGACACCCATATTAGTATAAATACAAGTTTGGCTAAGTTCATTTGTATAGACACATAGTCCTCCTTCTACAGTACGCACTAGGAAGTTGCAACTTGCAGTCGCTATTTTTGGTTTTGGGTTTTCTTGGAGAGTGTGCCCCACTTGGGGAAGGATATTCTTTGTGACTCTTGGTTATCTCTCTTTTGTGCTACCTTTGGAGGAGTTGTATTAAGGTTGTGTGGTGATGCCCAACTGTTTTGTGCAGTTACATTAGTAGTTGCGTTTGCAGTAGCAATTGCACATGCAGTTACAGTTCTGCCAGTTTTGTGGTGTGCTAGTGATGTGCCAATTCTGTGGTGACTCAGTTGTCTACCCTTGCCAAGGTTTTTACAAGAAGAAGAGATAAGTATTTGGTTCTTCATTATTGATTTTCTCTTGTGATTAGAGGTTATTCATGGTTGTATTGGAATATTCTCTCCAAAAAAAGTTGGTTGGGTTTTTCCCTGAGTTTGGAGTTTTCCTAGGATAAATCTTTGTTTCTTCTTGTGCTTGTTTATCTACTACTTATATATTTCAATATATTATTATTGAATGTTAAAAGAAGGTAACAATGCTATGGTAAATAAAATGTTAATGAAACTATTGAAAATCTAACATGGTATCAGAGCTAGTTACCTTCAGAACAGTCTAACCACTGGAAGGAAGATCGTGAGATTTTCCACTGCACATACAATTTTTCGCTGCACGGTTTTCTTTTTTAAGCTCATTGACACTTGGAAAAAGGCCATTTATCGAAGGAGTGACAACAAATCCAAAGGGATCTTAGATCTAGTGCACTCCGAGGAATCCAAAGAGTTGGAGGAAGTTGTGACGATGTCTCTTAGAGTCTAGGTTTGACGTTTGATATTTTATATTGTTGCAACCTAAGTAAGTGTTGTAACTAGAATAACAGTCTTTATAGTTAGATTATTGTTATTTCTATCAAATTTTTAGTAACACTTGAATATTATTGTTATTATGATCAGTAAGTAAAAGCTCATTGTTCATGTTGGCATAGGGGCAGAGCCAGGGTTCAACACTTCAAAAACATAGCAAAAAAACCTTAACTACCATCCCTTTTGGCAACACCTGCAAAGAACATGAAGTCTCACCCGAGGTAGAGGCAATGGGGGTTGCAGAACTCAGGTGTATACAACCTAGCTGGGACACAGATCTATGATCACAACACTTTAATAGAGCACTTAGCTAGCTATATACATTAGGTTATGATTCTTATTCACATCACAGATTAACCCTTATTACATAATAGCACAGTAACAATCAAGATCTAACCCTTAAAGCCTCTTAGCACATAGCATAATCTCATATATAACATCCATCATACATAAAGCACTAAGAATTCATAGGTCTATATATCATACATCAAGATCAGTGCACTAAGAAGATAAATACATAAATAACATGAAAAACTTTGCACAAAGCATATCAACACAGGATATCTGTGGTTCACCGCAGTGTGGGGCTACGTTCACCAACTTATTCTTCTTCTTTATTAGTCTCCTTCAATCTTCTTACATTCTCCTGCTCCTATGCACAAAGCCACAGATCCAACTTCACACTAGACAGGTGATCTATGTACAGCGCACTAGATCCACCTTCCTCAAAATCAAGTCAAGGCACAAAGCCTTACACAGTCTGTCTGCACAAAGCCCCTTACAATCACTTTCACTTAGCCTTGCAATTCTTAACACAAACTATGCACAAAATCCAACAAAATTTCTCCACACTTAACAACCTTTACATATTCTTGCACAAAGCCAACTTCGACTGCTCTAAGCCATTGACTTCCCTTCCTTACATCACCTAGCTACTTATTTATACATTAAAAAAATTCCTGAGCATGGGTAAAACGATGGGCTCACCACCCATACTTGTTACATAAACCCTAAAATCCCAAAAATCCCGCAAAATGAGTGATATCCATTGATCTTCGTGTTGCCTAGGCGCTCTGTCTTCGACTAGCCTGTCGAAGTGCCAAAAATGGTCAAACACGACCAACATTTCCTCAAAACTTGGTTGATGGACAATAGGCCCCCAACACTGACCTGTAACACATCCTGATTCACTCTGATCTCGACAATACTACTTCGAAGGCCTTGAGCTTAGCTCAATCATTCTCGACTTGTTTCTTCGCCAAAGCCTCCTGCTCAGAAAACTCTTGAATTAATTGCTCGGTGACATGCCCTTCTAGGTGTTTATCCACTATCGTAACTACTTGTTATAGCTGTGAGATTTGTCCTTAGATCTCTTCAAAAATCATGCAGGCTTTGTCCTACACCGGCTGGAGCCTCTGTGTCACTTCCATGACTTTTCTTTGGATGGAAATAACATTTTGTTGGACTACGCGTTGCTCCTATGACCTATTTATCTTCTCAATTTTAGTAAGTATCTTCATCTATTCTTGCACGGTGGATGCCTACTGCTTCGCCTCCTGGAGTTGTGCTTCCAATTTCCTCAGCTACGTATCTTCGGCAAGGTGCTCAAAGGTCTATGCACTTCAATCACTTAATTGCTTACACTCTTAAGGAAACACCCTGACTCTTTCTACTGCGCTCTTGGAAGCTTCTTCCCTCTGATCGTACACTTCTTGCAGAGTGTTAGGTATTGCTTGGATTTCTAGCTCCATTACTCTTGCTTGAAGCTATTGAATGGCCTCAACAAACTTCCTTAATTTCATCTTAGTTGACTCTGATTCTTCCTATGCTATGATCAACACAGAACAAAGTGCTCTAGTTACTACCTCCTTGATCACAATTTGTTATGCGAATAGTTGGTATTTTTCTTCCTGTATCTTCACATTGTTCTACTCGAACTTCGCCTAAATTTAATTTTTCTCTTGTTGCGCAAATTGAACTTTCTCTAAGGCATCCTCCTTTTCTTTCTTCATGGCATTTGTAACTTGTTCCTTTTCTTCCTGGGCTCGACGAAGGCAAGCCTCTGTCAAATCTGCTAATATTCGTATTTGGGTGGGCTCATCCCCTAATTATTCACTTTCATATGAAGAAGGCGCAGTAAGAACTGCGTGGCTCAACTGGATAGCTTCTTGTATGTCTTTGAGCTCCTTCTCTATTCTATCATACATCAACTCTTTCTTTGCTCCATGTCTCTGCAAGATGTCTTTTGAGGCATCATCTATGGTTGCAATGATGAGATCTACATTGTCCACTATGAGCACGTTCTTCAACTGTGGCTTATTGGCACAAGACTTCTTTCTTGCTGAAGGTTTCTCTGGGGAAACCTTCCTCTTCTGTGATTCTTCTGCTGTGGTGAGGGGATCCTTTGGTGGTGTAGCTTCACCTTTTTTTTTCTTGTCTCCTTCTTCCCCTCCTTCTTCTTAGTTCACTTTGTCTCCTCCTCCTCCCTCAGGTGAATTGGGCCTACTTTCCTACGATTCACTGTCCTTATCATCACTATCTATGTTCTGTACTTACTCATTTTTCTTCTGTTTCGTTGCACTGCTCTGTCCATCATACTCAGTTCGGGTGACCAAAGGACTTTCGATGATGTCGTGCTCGAAGATTTTTTCATCTTCGACTGGTACAAGGAATTATGTTGCCCATTCCTTAGTGATCTCTTCCATGTATTCATCAGTCAATTTATAGTAGGACTACAACTCCTCCTTGCTTTCATCCCCACACGCAGTGATGTAGATGAAGTGTCAGTCTGTGCGAAACTTCACTAGCGACCTGTATTGATGGAAAGTATTCGGGGTCATCCACATAAATGCTTCAATGGAGTGCATCATTTGTAGGTAGTAGGTATAGAAGACAAAATTCGGCTGCCACTGCTTCACCATATCATTCGTATACCACAAGGTGGTGAACCTCATGGCCAATGGTTCTGATGGCTGAACTTTTGGGAAGGTTGCTCCTTCTAGCATTTTCCAGACGACAAATGCGATTAAAATCATCATCCAACTGAAGTGAAATTTGTAGCCTTGGTGTTGCGCTTCGTGGTAGTCCTTCTCCAACTCATTGACAAGGTAGCTTGCCTATTTCATATGCATTCCTTCGACAAACTTCCCTATGAGGTCAACTACGAACCCTGTGACTTGTGTCAGACGGTTCTTTCTAATGAGATTGTTAGCGATAAGCTGACAATCTAGGCACACTGTTCCATCCTAGATGGAGGATACCTTGTAGCCTCGCTTCCCCTTCTCCACATCTCCATAGGCTTCCTTTATACATTATGTCAGGGAGAGATATGAAATCCTTCCTGAGTAGAACTGTTGAGGGTCTGGTTGCTACATGCTCAGTAATTTACTGAGGTGGATCGGTGCAGGATCCACAGTGATGCACCTGTCAAGCCACATATACCGTCCAAGGTATCACAACAGGACAATTTTAACGCACATGTTAACCTCCTGATGTCAGTTGAAGTGGGGGATATTCATCACATTCAATATTGTCGATCTCGCGATCTCCCTAATCCATGACTTGGAAAATATCTTGAGCTTCTTCATAGTCATCTTCGTCAGGTACCTATGCGGTGCGAGCATCGCATAGTTCGTCTGGTCTCCGAGGTTGAAGTCATTCATCTTGAGAGATGGGATCAGTCCCAACTGAGGCTTGACTACGTGTATCCCTTTCAGGAGGTATGCAGTGATCAAATTGTACTCGAAATCATGGGGGAAACTGTCACGGCTAACTACACCAGCCAGAGGTGGGATGTACTTTGACAAGAACGATGAGATTTGCTTCACGTTAGCCATATCATCGTGGTTCTTGCTTCTTTTCTCAGTCATGGTTTGGCTAGACCGACGTGCAGTCAAGGAGGATGCTTGCAATCCTCCAGTCAATGATGCCTATATTCCCACAAAAATGACTTTTTGAGCCATGGGGTCTATCAAAATCTCCTCCACATATTTCTCTAGCACACTATGCTCGCCCGATATTAACACTTGTAATCAAGGAGAGTGGATAGGGGAACATATGGATGGGGTAATCAAAAGTACAACGAGGTCTAAACAATACAACGTAGTATGAAACCAATTCTTTGTTAGCTCATATATCTCAGTTTGCAAAAATTGGTCCCGAAACAACATCTGACGGATTAAATAAGCAATGTCGTAACATATTCCTCCAATGGGTAGGAATCCCTCAATCAATACAATTCCATCTATTATGGTGTGATCTCAATGGCCCAACGACGATCTTTGCAACAATAATTGTGTTTTGAACTATTCCAAAGAATCATTCTAATGGTCGGGATGCCTCCAACGATCATATAGCTTCCCCATGGTGAAGTTCCATTCTTCTTTGCTTTGTTATTCCGGAAAGGTTCGAGTTCTCCAATCTTTCCTTCTACGAAGTCTTTTCTAGAACTTCCTATAGTTTTTTTAACTTTTCATTCTTCTTACTGAGATTTCTTACCTTCTTTCCTGTGATCTGAGCCTATGGATTCCTCTTTCCATTATTGTTATTATATTCTCTTAGCATAATAACTTCACATTGTTGAGGATCTTTCAAAGGGTTCAAGTGTAATACCTCTTCTCTTACTATTTCTGGGGTGGATGCTCTTCCTTCCTGCATGGACAAGTTCTTTAAGACTTCTTGTTTTCTTTCAACTTCGACAACTAATTCTATGGCCCTCTGTTTCTTCGACTTATTCTCTTGTTCTTCTATTAGTCGCGCTATTTTTCTGGCTATGAAGTTCCTTAATTCTTTCTTTTTCTGTTTTGTATCTTTCTCCTCTGCTTTCCTTCGGATCTGATCTTTCTCAATACAGGTCTTTCCTAACAAAAGTGAAAAATGAGTGTTGTTCTCAACAAACTTAATGACTTCAAATTCTTCTTCGGTCGATGTTTCATAATCATAGGTATATTAGTAACTCTTCCACATAGGGTTATCATCTTTCCTTTAAAAATTCCTATCCTTCCTAGTGAAGGAACCATAGAAAGCTTTCCAAAAATTTCCCAAGTGCTTTCTGGCATAATATTCACATGTGTTTCCTCATCCAAGACATAGTCTACGTCGAAGTCTCCTATTATTTTTTCTATGCACTGCTTATCTTTTAAGATCTCTGGTAAACTGGTGTCTTTGTGATCATTTTTTTTTTCTTTCATATGGAATAACAAAGTCTTTGATTCTTTCTAGCTCTTTAACATATCCTTAGTTTCTTGAACTTCTTCATATCTTTCTTGTCTCATGTTCATCTTTTCAACTTTGGAAATCATTCTAGGGAAATCCTCAACGTCATGACCAATAGTTTTACAACAAAGAAAAATGGGACTTATACGAGGGCATTCCTTAGCAAGATTTCCTAGTCTTCTGTAGTTATAATACAATGTCAATCCTCTCTTTCTTTTAAACGATCCCCAACCCTTCCTTTACTGTGAAATGGGATCACCATCTTGGACCTGCAATCTTCAAAAATTCTTTCTAGGTTCTTGCATCCATTTTTTAGTCCAAAAATTATTTCTATGCATAGGAATAACATATCTTTCACTATCTCTATCAAATTTATTTAGATCAAATATTTATTCTAGTTGTGCCCTAGTTTTCAGACTAGGACATAATATATCAAATATACCTAGATTCAGACTTTTGAAGCAAATTTTTTTACTTATCTTACCTTTACAACAACACAAAGTTTTAATATCTACCTCTTTCCTTCATATCAGAATTCTTTCTCAGCACAGAGCTTTGCAAGTCAAGTAGAATATTATGCACTACATCAACAGATCTATGCTCAAAGCTTTCTCTGTTCTTCAGTTCTCTGTTTCTAGATCTTGATGTAAAAATCAAGATCTAACCCCTAAAACCTCTTAGCACATATCATAAGATTAGACGTAACATGCATCATACATAAAGCACTAAGCATTAATAGATCTATGTATCATACATCAAGATCAATGCACTAAGAAGATAAATACATAAATAACATGAACAACATTGCACAAAGCATATCAACACAGGATATACGTGATTCACCCCAGTGTGGGGCTATGACCACCAACTTCTTCTTCTTTATTAGTCTCCTTCAATATTCTTACATTCTCCTTCTCTTGTGCACAAAGCCACAAATCCAACTTCACACTGGACAGGTGATTTGTGTACAGCGCACTAGATCCACCTTCCTCAAAATCAGGTCAAGGCACAAATCCTCACATAATATGTCTGCACAAAGCCTCTTACAATCACTTGCACTTATCCCTACAGGTTTTAACACATAGTATGCACAAAAGCCAACATTTTTTCTCCGCACTTAGCAACCTTTACATATTCTTGCACGAAGACAACTTCGACTGCACTAATCCAATGACCTCATATTCTTGCTGACATCCCATACCTATTACATAAACCTTAAAATCCCAAAAAGCCCACAAAATAAGCGATATCCTACGATCTCCACTTTGCCTGGGCACTTCGTCTTCAACCAGCCTGTTGAAGTCCCAAAAATGGTCAAACATGACCAATGTTCCCTCAAAACTTGGTCGAGGACCAAAAATTTAGTATTATCGATGCACATGTTTACAAGATAAATTAATCTCCTCTACGAGATGTTCCTGGTTGTTGACCTTGCTCCAGGCAGGTTATCTTGTAAATTCGATGGATGTTACCATGGAAATGTTGTTATTCATGTCTCTTGTTCTGGGTAGGTTACCATGGAGGAGTGATTGGTCACAACACTAGAAGAGTGTTTTTTTTATTTCTTGTTATTGTATTTTTTTTCTCTTTTTCCAGGAAGTGCACAAGTGATATCTCTGAGAAGGAGCTAATGTGACGATTGTTCCTATTCTTGTTTTTATTATTGTTCTTATTATAACAGTATTAATCTTATCTATTTTTTTCCCTTGTTGTTTCTCTTGTTCCATGAAAGTGACAAGTGATATCTCTAATAGGGATCTATAATGACGGTTTGCAGAGGAAAAAAATTAGATGATCTCTAACTGAGACATGGAACATACTATCCAAACATATAATCATGCACATGATCGTACACATCCATGTACCAAAAGAGAAGAGAACAAAGTTAATACCTTCTAGCAAGAAAGGTACTTTTGTGGGATACATAATATCTCATATGGAGATTGATTGTAACGAGAATAAGGCTCCGAAGATGACCATATAGATCCCTCTGGTTCAATTGATCACTCTTCATATCAGAAGGAAGAGTTAGTAGAGCCAAAAGGGCCTACCCAGAAACATTGCAGTCACTAGGAAGAGACCAACATGGTACTGTGATACTTTCCAAGATGAAAAGAGAATTTAGTTATATGGAATTGATGATCCATATAATGAGGAGGAGTAGATGGCTCCACCAGTGGTGAGGTAGTTGGCCCCACCAAGTACAAACTTAGAAGGAGTGAGCCCTCAGTATCTAGTAGGGAAGAGAAACCTCCTAGTACAATTCATATGATATCGTACTTCAGAGGAAGTCAATAGATGGCTCCAAATATTATATAGAGAGAGTCAATACTCAGAGGGAGCATGTGGACTCAGAGTGAGCCTGATCTCATAGAGATTCAGTTGACTCAGAGGAATACATAATTATTCATAGGGATTTCCCCCTCAGATTCAAGTGGGAGAGAGAGATGTCTTCTAGGTCTGACAGAAAGGTGCCATGAGTTTAGGAGGATAGATCTAAGATTCTAAGAATTCGAGGAGATATGAGACCTCTTAAGAAGATTCCCTTGTTTCATTGATAGAGGAAGAAGTCAGTTAGAAGGAATGGGATATGGATTTTTCCTCTGTTCTATAGACCACACAAGTTTTCCAGCTATGTGGTGTTGATGAGAAAAATCGATGATTCAAAACCTTCCAATTTTTTGAGGAAGTTTTTAAGCACCAAGTGTGTGGAAGGATGAAATGATGGAATATCTTCCATACATCATGAATAATGATGTGTGGAAAGTGGTTTTGAGACCAGAAGGGAAGACAATGGAGATTTCCAAGTTTATCTACAATATCAAGCATGTTGGAGATGGTAGCATAGAGATGTACAAAGCTTGATTTGTGGCAAGACGATTCTCCCAGAAAGAGGGAGAAGATTAGGATCGTACACTTTCTCTAGTATCTAGAAGAAGTGTACATAGAGAAACCATAAGATCCAGGAGAAGGAGTCTCATGTATGTAGATTGAAGAAGTATTTTCATGGGATTAAGAAGGAACCCAGGGCAAGATATACCAAATAGTTATTTTGATGAGCTTGGGGATGGTTGCCCCTTGATATTGGATGAAATGCTTCTTACAAGGGATGATAAGCTCACATATGGGTGCAAGAGGGAACTCACCTCCTAGTTTTAGATGAAGGATTTAGGTTTGATGAATTGTTTCTTGGGATTGGAGGTGTGTTAGAGACTAGATGAGATTTTCCTTAGCCAAGGAAAATATACTGTTGAGATCTTGAAAATATTTGGGATGATGGAATACAAGTCCATGACCGCACATACGATGAAAAATATGAATATCTTGACTGATTCATCTTCATATTTTTTGGATCCCGTGATGTATATACAGTTGATCATATCCTTGATGTAATTGGTTAACAACAAGTCAAACATATGTTTTTCACTGAACACTTTGAGTCAGTACATGGTTGAGCCTAGAAATGTACCTTAAATAACAACAAAACATGTTTTGAGGTACCTACATGGTACAGTTGGATATGGATTGAGATATTTCTCGGATGGAGATGTGAAGCTGCAGGGTTATACATACTCTGACTGGGCAAGGAGTGCAGTGGATCAGAAAATAACATTTGAATGTTGATTTAGTTTGGATCATGTATGATCTCATGGTTAAGTAGGAAGCATACACCAATGGAACTCGGTACAACAAAGGAAGAGGATATAGCAGACAATGTTGCAACTTTTGAAGCAACTTAGCTTCAAAAGTTTCTTGCATAGTTATTTGATCTAGAGTTGGAGCCAACATTTATACATTATGATAATCAAATTTGTGTGAAGCATATAGAGATCAAAATACCATTACATCTCAGTCATGGTGTAGAGAGGATCAATAAAGCTATAGCATATCCATACATGAGTATAAAGTGGACATTCTCACAAAGCCTCTGCCCAAAGTGAAGTATGAGTACTTTAGAGACAAGATTAGCGTGATGAAGAATGTCCACCCTCGTTGAGAGGAAGGTGTGATGTTTCTCCTCTAGAAAATTTTCTTTTAGACAAGGGTTTCCTATATCAATCATGTGGAGAAAATAAGGGATTAAAGGAGTAGTATTTCCTAGTAGATGGGTGTGAATGGGACTACTAGGAGAGGAGAAACATCATATCATAGTCGTGGATACTATGGGAGTATCTTGTTTCTACTAGATTCATCATGCGAATATGACTATGGATGATGGCATGGTAGTAGTTGTGTGATACTAGTTGATTTTTGAATATTTATAGATATTATCAACTATGAATATGGTTGATGGCATGGTAGTAGTTTTGTGGTACTAGTTTATTGTTGCATAGTCATAGGGACTTCAGACTATGATTATAATTGATGGCATGGTAGTAGTTGTGTGCTACTAGTTGATTGTTGTATAGTCACATAGATCATAACTATGACTCATTCCATGGTAGTAGTTTAGTGCTACTAGTTAATTGTTGCATAGTTATGGAGATTATTGGACTGCATGGTACTGGTCTTATGAATACTAGTTGATTGCATATCATCACTATGGTTAATGGAATGGTAATAGCTTAGTGCTACTAGTTTATTTTTTCATAGTCATGAGATACCATTGGATAGAATGGTAGTAGCTTAATGTTACTAGTTGATTTACATGTAGTTGAGACAACATGGTAGTATCCTTGTGTTGCTAGTTGATTGATAGGTGGTCGTGGAGACTATTGGAAAACATGGTAGTAGCTTTGTGCTACTAGTTGATTATTGGGTTGCATGGTAGTAGCTATGTGCTACTAGTTGATTCCATTTTTGTGCTACCATATGGCATGGTAGTATCCCTAGGGATACTGGATGACTGGAGTATAGTAATTGGAATACTAGAAGAAAACATCTTGAAAGAATACCTCCCTAACTAAGAGGGAGTGTTGATGTTTTGGTAGTTGCGGGAGATATTCCCTCTTGGACAACTTTTATTAAAGAAGAAGATTACATTAGTCAAAGGAAGACCATTGAAAAGTTGAATAAAACACCAAAAAAGAATAAAGTGAAATAGACGACCAAAAAAGAGAATTCATCCCACATGAAATAATTAAAGTTGAAATATAATTTCCAGGAAGAGAAGTCAGCCCACATAAATAATAAAGTAAATATGAAGACCCAGAATAAGAATTTGGCCCCAGAAAGGCACCCATATTGGTATAATTACAAGTCTGGGCTAGTTCATTTCTACAACCACACAATTCTCCTATTTTATTGTGCACTAGGAAGTTGGAGTTGTTGTTGCAACAGTTTCTCTATTTTTGGTTTCTGGTTCTCTTGGGGAGTGTGCCCCACTTGGGGAAGGATATTATTGGTGAGTCTTGGTGATCTCTCTTGTGTGATACCTATGGGGGAGTTTCACTAAGTTTGTGTGGTGCTTCTCGAGTGTTTCTTCTAGTTACAATAGTAGTTGCAGTTGTAGTAGAAACTGCAGTTTCAGTTACGAGCTGTGACAATTTTGTGGTGCGCTAGTGATGCGCCTATCTTGTGCCACTTCTGTGGTGACTCAGTTATCTACCCTCACTAGGGTTTTACAAGAAGAAGAGATAGGTACTTTCTTCTCCATTTTTTATTTTCTCTTGTGATTAGAGCCTCTTCATGGTTGTATTGGAATATTCTCTCTTGAAGAAAAGTTGGTTGGATTTTCCCCGAGTTTGGGGTTTTCCTAGGATAAATATTTGTGTCTTCTTTTGCTTGTTTATATGTTGCTTATATATTTCATTATATTACTGTTGAATGTTAAAAGAATATAAAAATACAATGGTAAATCTAATGTTAACTAAACTAATGAAAACCTAACTCATTGATAACAGTTAGCCTCATTAGTGGTTGTCTCACATTCTACAACATTGATCATCATTGGGTCTTGATTGGATGTGTTTAGATAATGTTTGAATTCAGATCATCATTCACGTTGATAGGTAGTGCTCATAACTTAGGGCCCATTATCCTAATTTGTCAGTTCCTTCACACTTAGTAGGTATTTTCCATATTACCATTTGACCAGGTGTCTTTTTGCCATGTGTTAACTTCAAATCATTTTATAGTGGGAGGAGAATATAGTGATAGGTAGACTATAAGTAGTATATTTATAAAAACATATGTGTGGTGAGTTCCTCCTTCTAGTCAATCAGTCAAAGCAGCATGCATTCGATTCAATTTCCCAATGGAAAAGCATGGGAGTTTGTAGATTGGATTATTTAGAGATAATTTATTTGCAAACAGAAAGTTCATAGGTTCTAATATTATTGACATCCCATAGGTGTTATCAAAGAATTATCACCTATGGATAAGCAATAAATCCCTTGGATCTTCCCATGATCCAATACATACAACAAAATAGATCACTGCAAGGTTCTCCCTATACCTTTCATATTTTTCCTAATTATGCTATTAAAGTGGGATAAAAAGGCATACCTTAGCCACAATGACAATGCATTCACAATATCACTGATATATATTACTAAGCACGTAGTCTAAAAGGTCTACTTTTTAGAGATTTTATGGGTATATTTTCCGATCAATTTTTATTGGAATCCGGCCAAAAATTGTTGGAAACTCCATATTTGAGTGATTGATTATGTATAATTCGAATTCCCTAAGGTTTTTTCAGGGTGTTGAATCCATTTATGCATTTAAAAATGCAATTTAAACACTGAAAAATGGAGATTTCACCAACTAGATCCCGATGAAAAAGTTCAAAAAATGGAATGTTTAGAAAACACCTATTACTAATTATTGTATTTCTTAACTGATATATAACCATATAAGTTTTATTTTATAAAAAATATTACTATTTGCAATGAAAAAAAATAAAGTTAAACTTGCCTCAAGATCAAAGTTTACCAAAAACTTATAAATTATGATAAGATGATAAGGCCTAAACATTTATAACTCATAAACTGAAAAGAAAAAATTTCAAATTCCAATTTATATGTAAAGTTGAAAAAGTAAAAAAAAAAACTTAAAACTCAAAATATTAAAAAAAACATATGTAAATTATATATGAATTATTTATCACATACGTTCATCCATGTATATGGATTTGAAAGATAAGTATTAATAGCTTGTAATAACTTAAAATATATTTAAATATTATTTATTATCTAAGATCATTCATCAATATGAATTTGAAAAATAAGTATTAATAATTTGCAAAAAATTAAAAGTCAAGCGGGTTAGCTTATGTGGATGAAAGTTGTGGTTATAATACAAGAGATATTTATGTTGAGTTTTACTCAATGTTCCCACTCGATTATACTCCCTAATGAAAATCAAAGATTAATGTGGAAAAATAATATATATATATATTATTTTCATTTATTATAGTTTTGGGGAAACTTTATTTTTCCACATTAATCGTTAATATATATTTTCAGTTATTATATATTTATATTTATATATATATTATAAAGTAGCTCTACGTTTCCTCCTAAAGAGTTATGTTCCGCGTCCATTTTCGATCATAACTAATTCACCATTAAAATATCAATGGACGCTCCACATAGATGAGCACGCAGATTCCAAAATTAAAGAGAAAATAATACCATTAGAACGACAACATTTCACGCCATCTTTTTTTTATCTACCTAACATAATGTTGGCATTTCTACATGTAGTAAAGAGTGATAATTACCCAACCACATTTCATTAGAAGGAAGAACGAGTAAAGTATGCATTGGAGGTAAAAAAAATTATGATGTTGAAGATTTTGAAGATGAGCAAATATTTATATCTCCAAGGTTGCAACCCCTATTTACGGAATGTGGAAAAGTAGTAAAATAATTTCCTCCAAATTCTTTCATAATAAAGATTTGTTATAATTAATATATATATATATATATATATATATATATATATATATATATATATAACGTCTTATTTAATATCATAAAGTCGTTCAACTTGAGATAAGTGAAGGCAAGTTTGATATTCATTTTCAAACATAACTAAATGAATCATAAAATATCAATGGACACTCCACATAGATGAGCACACGATGTAGAATTTGAAATAGAAAATAATACCATTTCAAACTGAATTAAAAAAAAATTGTCTACCAAACATAATGTTCCCATTTAGTAAAGAGTCATAATTATCCATCCAGAATAACCAAACTATGTTGAAAAATAAAACATTCTAAAGAGGAGAGGAGAGAATATTCAGATCTCAAAGCTCTCACAGGATTGGTATGAGGTGGATTTGTGTTTTCAAATCGGTCTTTATGGCACTTCTCATCACTAGTTTGAACACTATTTTGGAGGTAAGGCATGGCTCTTGTCATTTTATTCAGTTATGGTTGTTGGTTTTCTCCTCCCCTCTTGGTATTCTCTCCCTCCATTTGTATACTCCCCTTTTGATTGTCAAATATGATCCTGCCATTACATTGTCGCTTGATAGGGGAAAGTCAAAAAATGGTCCAGAATAATATAGCTTTGTGGATAGACAACGTCAGTCGGGCCCTTCCTTTACTCCAATTCCACCTCCCCTCTCTAACACAAGCCCTGTTGGTCCGTCCTTGGAGAATTTACCTCACACTGATCAAAATTGGATGGAGGAAGGAAGAGCCTCGGTTTTCATTGAGGAAGAGTTACCTTTGTTACCTCCACAAGAACCTATAGATTATCTTCTTGTTTTCCCCTCAGACTTACAATATCCCCCCCACAACTCTTCTCGATAGACGCAGGATGTCTTCCATGCTTCAACTATGGAAACTTGCCCAGTTGAGGAAGAGATTCCTCCCGCTTTGCATGACGATAGAATTTAGGCAAAAACTCAACCATAAATGGAGCCTCAACCTGTTGTGACTTCTATGTCATAGGTTCCAAGCTCATGTCACTTCTCAGAAAAGCATCTACAGCTCATTTTTGACCTGAGAAGAGACATCGCCGACCATCTACACCGTTAGAGTATCCTCTTTCGACGCATGGATGCTCTATTTGATTCTCTTTCAAGTGAGCCTATAAAATGTAGATACCCGACATGATGCCAACCATACATGTTTTTCGTGCATGGCCACCATATTCCAGTGGCAATGGCAATCTAATTTTGCCCAGTGTTTAATATTTATTTTTTATTGTCATTATCTATGTTCAGAATAGCTATAGTTACAACTTTGTCTAGGCTCTGTTTTTTTTTTTTTAGTTTCTCAAAAACTTTGACACATACGTGAATGTTTTCTCTATATTTCCACCTGCTCTGGTTTCCATATGTATGGAAGAACGGGTGGACAACCTTTATATTTGTATTGAGTTGTTGATTGATTAAGGAAATGCAACTTTACTTACAAAAAAAATAATATGTTGCATCGAATATTCATATGTTTGAGTATAAAACATGGTAATCATACTTCAATTTTGTGTGCAGCCATGTGAAGATCATAAACTAGAAATGAACGACAATGCACCACAACATTTGCAATATTTAGTGCATGTAATGTAAAGCCTACTCATTTATCATAATAGAATTTTGGGATTCCTTTTCAATATTTGGTCTATTCTATATATTTAGAGCAATTGGTTCAATGCTCAATATACATACAAATATTATTCCAATAGACTAAGAGTGATTAGATTTGAAAGGTCTCAATACATTTTTTAAACAGGTGATGAAACCATTGAAATCAAAATTATGTTTATTGCATCTTTTGATGAATCTAAATTTTTTCCATCCTTTGTTATGGATAATTGCCCAAAAAACAACAAACAACACTCTTTGTGATTAATCAAAATTATATTTATTGTATCATTGTCTGGAGGATAGAAAAATTGTGTTTCTTTTTCCAAATATGTAAAATGAGTTTACTACAATTTAATGAATACATTTTGCTATGATTATATATGGTTTTACACTTTATAAAAAAATTCGCCTAGACATTACAAGGTTTTACAACTCACTAAGTTTCACCAAGATTTTACATGATTTTATAATTAAGTGAAATATTAGTCAAGGTGTTACAAGATTGTATACAATAGTAAAAATTTGGCCAAAAATTTAGATATACATATTATATTATTGATAAAATGACCTTCCAATTTTCCTATGAATCATGGGGATTCACCCATTTATTGATCCAAATTTATGTAGGAACACAATGAAATACAGAAATACACATAAACGTAGAGATGCAGCGGAAATAAGACCTTATTTCATTAATAACAAATGACTGAAAAATGCTTACAGACAAAATGGAAATAAACTAGCTAAGGCATTGGTAGCTTATCTCTCAGAAGAGATGTGGCGGCTACTGGCCTCTGAAATGCCTGTTACAATGAGGCTCAAAGGACTATATATTACTGAGAAATAATGGAAAACCCTAAACATCGAAAAACCTAACCCTAGGAGATGAAACACCAGAATATGGGCCCCGTTGGGGTAAATTGGTACATCAATTTCTCGAGGTCGTAACTTTGGCATACTATCTCCGTTTGACACATATGATACATCGTTAGAAAGATCTATCAAACGAATACATTACTAAAAAAAAATATCAAGATTGCAACAAATTCATATTCGCCGAATCATTCATTCCCAAAAAACGTCATTTAGGGCCTCAAAACAGCTCTGAAAGTTTAGGACCCGAAGAACTGCTAAAAATAGTAAATTGTGCTCCAATTAAGGAAACTAAAAAGATGAAAGAAAAAATGGTGTGGGTCCAAGTGGAATTGGTGGGTGGCCACCAATATCCACCTAGATCACTCCTCCCCCCTTAGGAAGTAATGGTCCCCATTGCGTTGAGTTGCTCCATGAGATGAGGAAACTTTTGTTGAACTTGGTCCCTGGTGAGCCACTTGCCCTAGTGAAGGAGTTGCCCTGCTTTGACAACTCGATATAGTTGGATCCTCTATTGGAGGGAGTTATTGATCTGTGTGTCCATAATTTGATCAATTGTGGCTTGTTCCGTGCAATCTGGGTTTAACTATGTTGGTGTGAGTTGTTCTGCCATGACGGATGTGTCTAGTAGAGGTGGAAAGTAGGGTCGAAGACGGTCCACATTGAACACTGGTGTAGACCAAGGAATGATGGAATACCGAGCTCAAAGGAATTGTCCCCTATAGCCTTGGTTATGGTGTATGGCCCATATCGGAGCAGGTGAATCTTGCAGTAGGGTCCAGCAAGGTGCTCCTTTTTCAAATGTAACCACACTTTGTCGCCTGCCTGGAAGTTGTGTGGCACCCGATGTTGATCATTTCGTTGCTTGTAATTAACATTGGCTCTATCCAAGATGTCGTGAACTTTTTGGCGGATGTGTTGAATGCCCTCAATGAATTTGTTTTCCTTGTCATCCTCAAGTTGGGCATAGGCTGAATCTACCTGAGTAGCCACAAATGGCATGGCTACATCAATGAGACATAGTGGCTAGAATCCCAATCCCACTTGAAAGGGGTTGTGGCTAGTTGAGCTATGGAGAGCCCCGTTGTAGTTGTTTTGTACATAGGGGAGGCTCTCATCCCATGTGCACATATGCATTGAGTTGTACATGCGCAGAATGTGTACAATCATCTGGTTAACGACCTATGTCTGGCCATCAATTTGTGGATGGAAAGTTGTGGAATTGGTGAGCTTGGAGTCCAGCATCGACTAGAGGCTGGACCAAAATGTATTGAGGAACCTGCTGTTCCGATCCGAGATGATAGACTATGGGATCCCAAAGTGTACCCACACTCATTCAAAGAAGAGTTTAGTAATGGCTTCTACTGTGATATTCCTCTTGCGGGCCATCATAATGGACATCTTTGAGAATCGGTCAATGACCAAAAAAACACAGTCATTGCCATTCTTATTATAAGGAAGGCCCAACATGTAATCCAAGAGATGGATTCCCAAGGTCAACTAGGGGTAGGAAGTAGAGTATAGAGGCATTGCTTCTTCATGGTCGGTTTGGAAATGGTGCAAGCAGTGAAGGACTTGATGTACTTCCCGACATCCTATCGAAGGTTCGGCCAATAGAAATACTTTTACAGTACTGCCATGGATTTCTCGACCCCGAAATGCCCAGCGACCCAACTGTAGTGTACCTCCCAAATAATCTTGGAACGCTCGCTTGAAGGAACACAAAGGTGTCCCATGTGACAAAGCAGGGCATCCTGGAGGTGAAAATTGGGAACTTGCTTACCCTCCAAGAGTGTATTGTATGTGTGGCCGAATTCTGGATCACTTGTGTAGAGACACGGCCAATCAGAAGTCTCGTGCCCACAAGAGTTGAGCACAGTGGTTAGTGCCATGATGGGTGGTCGACTGAGGTAGTCTGCAACATTATTGGTGCTGCCTTTCTTGTACTTAATATTCAAATGAAACTGTTATAGGTATGTGGACCACTTCTGATGGAGATCGTTCTGCAACTTCCCTTGTGTCTGTATGAACTGCAGGGGTTGGTGGTCTGTGTGGATGGTCATTTATTTTCCCAAAATGTAATGCTTCCATTTTCGACAAGCCTGGACAATGGAATACATTTCTTTGTCATAAGTGGGATACTTCCGATCTATGTCAGAAAGTGTCTCACTGTGATATTCCACTGGATTCTCATGTTGAGTAAGGACTACCCCAATGGCATAGTCAAAGGCATCTGTCTCGATCTCAAATGGTTGTTGCAAGTCTGGTAATGTCAGCACTAGTGCAGAGCAGAGGCGATGCTTCAACTCCCCAAATGCCTTCTGTTGAGATTCGAACCAAAATAATTTTTCTTTAGCTCCTCCCTTGGTGACTTGACTCAAGGGCCAAGTGATATGAGAGAATCCCAACACAAACCTACGATAGAAATTGGAAAGACCTAAAAAGCTGCAGATCTTTGTGAGGGTGGTTGAGGCTGGCCAATCCCGAATGACTTGGATCTTTGTTGGATCCACATGCACCCCCCGCTCATGAATAATGTATCCCGAATACTGAACCTGGGTCATGCCAAAAGTGCATTTCTCTAAATTTGCACACAACTTGTGTTGTCGTAGTGTTTGTAGGACCTGTCGGATGTGGTGGAGGTGCTCTTCCCAAGTCTGGATGAAGATCAGAATGTCATCCAAGTACACCACTACAAATGAGTTGGTGAATGGTTGTAGGATGTCATCCATTATCCTCATGAAGGTTGCAGGGGCATTCGTCAACCCGAATGGCATTACCAACCATTTGAAAAGGCCCTCCTTGGATTTGAAGGCAGTCTTCTACACATCAGAGGGTTCAATTGGTACCTGGTGATACCCCGACTTCAGGTCGATCTTACTGAAATATTTTGCCCCCTTGAGTTGGTCCAGAAGGTCATCAATCTGTGGGATCAGGTACCTATTCTGAACAGTGATCTTTTTCATTGTCTGATAGTCAATGCAAAGTTGCCAAGTTCCATCCTTCTTCTACACCAACACGATCGGGCTCCCACAGGGTGATGAACTCGACTGGATGTGACCTTTCTACAACAGCTCTTGAATCTGCCTCTTGATTTTGTCATTCTCTAGAACAAAGCACCAATAGATGGGTCCATTGGGCAACGACGCACCTGGGGTCAGATCGATGGGGTGCTTGACCTGGCAGTGTAGAGGCACCCCTGCGGGGGAGGTGAAGATGTCCTCATACTCCTCCACAACCTTATCCATCTGTTTTTTTCATGCAGCGGGGCCCTGTCTAGAGGTCATGGCCATAGTCTTCCTCTTTCCCTGAGGGTGGATCATCAGGAAAACAAATTTCCTGGTTTTGGAAATGAGCTTACTGCATTGTTTTGCAGTGACCAAAGAGATGGTGGTAGGTGGTGCTATCTCCGGTATCCTGTACATCTTATTTCCCAAGGTGATAATAACAACATGAGGCCTGGACTCATACATAACATGTCGCTTCCACAAGTATGGTTGGCCTAATAATACATCAGAAATATCAAGAGGAGCAATGTCACATAATACCTCATCCATGAAGGGCTTGATGCTGTAGGGAAGGCAACATTGTTGGCTGATGCAGACGTCCCATCCTTGGTGCAACCACCCGATGGGGTATGGTTGTGGGTGTGTTTTGGTCGGCAAGCCCAGCTGCTTCATGACATCTACCGAGATGAGGTTCTTATGGATCCCGCTATCGAGAATGAACTCCAACGGGGAACCCTTTAACCACATCTTGGAATGGAAGAGACGCTCTGCCTCCTTTGGATCTTCTGGTTCCTCCTTCTGGATATTCGTGGTGGCTGTTAATATTATGGTAGTTGCGGGAGGTATTTACCCCCACGTGTAAACCTGACGAGAATAGAAGACTCTGGGAAGCAAGAAAAACCCTAATGAGTTGGCTAATAACCCTAGAAACCTTGTTGGCTCAAGAAGATAATTTATATTAGGCTATTAGCCTCCAAGATAAGAATTCGGCCAGTAATTATAATAATATATTGAATAGACACTTATCGAGAAGGAGAAGTCGGCCCCAGGAAAAATGGCAGAACCACTATAAATACAGGGTTCCATTTCTCATTTGTCACATCTCAGAATTGTAGTTCTACAGTTTGGTGAGCACTGCAGTTGAAGTCTTGTGTGCAGGTTCGAAGGAAGAGTTGGTGCAGCTGCAGCAGCAACAAGATCTCAGTTTTGTCTTGAATATCTCTTGGCTAGGGTTTGGAACATCTGATCCATATTTTGTGATGTGTTATCCTTAGGGATTGATGTGCTACTCTTTGTTTGGATATCTAGCCTATGGTTTACTTTCGGAGGAATTCTCAGTCAAGGTTAAGGTGCTCGGAGGGAGGCTTTGGCATATGGTTGGGTGACGAAGGTATCGTCAATGGTAAAATGGGCACACCATCTTCTATATTCTAACAGGTTATGGGCCCACACCCCTTCAGTTAGCCTAAGACGCTAGAAGGAAACATAGCCTCTAGACATTGAGCTCGTTGAGGAACTGTTGCTAGGGTTACTAGTAGGAGCAGTTTCCAAAAGCACTGTAGCTAGGGTTACTAGCAGAAGCAGCTGCAGAAAACCTAAACCTCTTGTTGAGGCACCTTAAGTGACTAAATTGACCTAATATCTGGATATATCAGTGTGCCCTAGACCAACACATCTCCTGATACTCTCAGAAGGCCAAGACATGAAGTTTGGATTTCTGGTCAAATCTAGGGTTTGACCAAGTCAAGCAAGACATGATGAACTCTATGAAGTCTGAGAATAAGCTAGATGGAGCCTCTAACTTCAAAGAATGGAAGACAAGGATTGAACTCATCCTTTCTAAGAGTAAAGTGTTGGACATTGTGAAAGGAAATATCATGAAGCCAAAGTTTGAAGAAGGAGAAGAGAAGGAACCACAGAATGTTGCAGCTATGGAGAAGTTCAAAGATATTGACATCAATTCCATGAGTATCATAGTGGATTCCATAAAATACCACTTGATACTATACATCTCCCATCTTGACTCATCGAAGAAGATGTACGATGCTCTAACAAATATCTTCTCAGTCAGAAACATTGGACAAGTTATGAGTCTGAAGAATGAGCTCCGTGACATGAAGATGAATGATGACGATAGCATAACATCATACTTTGTAAAGATCTCCCAGTTAAGAGATCAACTACAATCTATTGAAGTGATCACTTCAGAAAAGGAATTGGTGAACATAGTACTCAATGGTCTTCCCAATACATGGGATGCATTTGCCGCAAGCATGAACACAAGGAAGGAGTACTCGACATTTGAAGAATTTTGGACTTGCTGTGCTCAAGAAGAATCAAAAATCAATGCAAAAGAGAAACCTCAAAAGAAGTATGATGATCAAGCCTTCACAACAAGATTCAATAACTTTAGAAACAAAAGGAAGTTTGGTTCAAGGAGGAAGCCAAATCAAGAGAAAGACATCTTAGAAATACAATGCTTCAACTGTCGAAGTATGGTCACTACAGGAATCAGTGTCCCGAGCTAAAGAAAGGAATAAGAAACACGAAGCATCGATTGTCGAAGAAAAGGAACCTACTATAAAGACTAAGCAGGATGGAATAGACTTCTTCTACTAAAAGGTAACAAAACTCTTCTTATTTCTTGTACATATCTTGCTTGCATTGTCTCTGTACATATCTTGTATATCTATCTCTTGGAAGATAATGTGTTCCAAAAAGGGCTCTACCTATGAAAGAACAAATGAAGATGAAAAGAGTTATCATTAGATATTACACATGAAAAGAATGAAATATATCATGTGAAAGCTATTACAAGATAAGCCAAAATCAGAATCAATCTTGAAGAGACTTAGAAGTCAGACAACAAGAGAAATTGGAGAAAGACTTATGATGACAACTAAAATGGAAGCGTGGACTCTGTTAGACAAAGAGAGCCAATTATATATTGCAGAAGACAATAAGGATGCAGATGAAAGTATGGACTTTATCAAGACAGAAGGAGCCGATAATATGCACTCTTACATGAAGCAAGGATTAGGAGGGAGCTAATCCTATGATCCATTGAATATGATGAAATATATATATATCCATGGTAGCATCCATGAAAAGACAGTACGTGTTCAGCTCAACCGCAGAAGAAGACCTTTTCGAAGAGAATCCTTAAAGTATTCCTGGTTGTCCATCCAGATCCGTGAACATATGATGAAGGTAAGAAGTGGAATCTCTAGGGCATGGAATATATAAGAAACTCCATGGACCCAAGAGCTAAAGAAAAAAATGAAGAAGAACATGAAGATTCCAAGAAAGAAGAACCAAAACAACCAGTCATTGTATCAAGAATCACAAGATTACCAGCCTGATATGAACTCACTAAATGCAATTAAGCAGAAGAACTAAAAGTCGTGATGAAGAACAATGTACGAAAGACTTATGAATAAAAGCATTGCAAGATACAGAACTAGAGGTTCTCCCAGATGGAGGGAGAAGACTATGATGATTGATTGTTCCAGTACACCAGACTTATCTCTATATAAGTCATTATATCATCCACAACATCCATGATTCAAAATTCTACATCAGACGAATGCAAAGAATGTTCTCCACAGAAATCGAATAAAGAAAGTATAAAGAGCAATCTCAAGACTTTGAGACATACCAGAAAGAGACTCCTGTATGCAGATAAGAAGAAGACAACTTGGTGGAGAACCTCCAGTGCACAGCAGAAGCGTGGTGAAGATTTCCTATAACATCAAGAGGACTACTCAGAAGATCAGATCTCATGATGACAGAAGTAGTACCACATGAATATGTTCCAGATATCCAACTATGATATTCTCTACTGTTCAGATCTACATGAAGCCTTCACAGTGTTCCAGACTACAGTACAAGCATTACATTATCCATGATAAAGTCCAAAAAGGAGAAAATGATTTCTGAAATACATATCTCCACAGATGAGGAGATAAGCATACATTTTGGTAAAGCCTCTATTCAAGATGGAAGAACTTGCATACTCAAGCTAGAGCTCGTGGAAATGAATCTCTTAGATGGAAGGGGAGACTCTCCAAGATAGAAGAAGGTACACAAACATTTATTTTGTGATTGAAATAACTCTCCAGTTAGGAGGGAGCACTGAAAATATTATTTATCTTTGTAATTGAAAAATAGTCCATATTGGACAAATGTTTTCCTGTTCGAAAAGTGGACTGGATCTCTGACGGGCAGTGACTTCCCATTGTAGTTAACATGGGAGGCAGACTGATTGTTGATGTATCATAGACAATGACTTCCCATTTTGGTTAACATGGGGAGTGGTCTAGGACAATCATTCTTCTGGGCAGTCACTCTGAGTAGTGGTCAAGTAGAATGGTCTGCCTCGCCGGGCAGTCATTCTTTCGAAGTTCATAGTTGTGAGAAGTTTATAAGAATCATCCATTTTGGAGGTTGATGCAGAACATAAATTCCTTGAGGGCAGACTCATTCTCTCCAGGTTACACTTTGTTTAGTGTCGGAGGAATGGCCTAGGGTGGGGAATGGTACGGACAGTTATTCCTCGAGGGCAGACTCATTCTCTCCAGGTTACACTTTGTTTAGTGTCGGAGGAATGGCCCAGGGTGGGGAATAGTCCAGGCTCAGCAATCAGGGACAATTATT
>JZKD02S0684370.1:9453-34712 GCA_000966675.3 Picea glauca | reverse complement strand
ATTAGATGTAGTTGGGAATCTGCAAGAGACAATCCAAGAATGGCCTTGGCTCTATCATCTTTCTTCTCCCATTCAATTAATTGTCTAGGATATGTAGGTGCCTTCTCTGTACCTTCCACTATTCCCCATAAATTCCTATGCATCATTTAAAGTTGTATTTTTACTTTCAAAGTATGAAGGTTAAAACCATTAAATTTTTCCAATGTAATATTCTCCATAACCAAAACTTTAATCAGCTTATGGATACCTCTACACAACGATCAACTTAAATCATGCATGCATCCACCTTCACGTATACATGCATTTACTTTATCCACATGCATTCACTTTATCCACTTTTAATAATAACTTGTAACTCCCTCTTAAAAATTAAATCTCATATAAAGACTTTTATATAAAAAAACTCCACGATTTTCTCATGGCATGCAAACTTATGCTCCAAACTCCATGCATGCAAGAATACTCACCCACACAGTAAAAATGAAAAACTTACGCTCGTAAAAACAAAACTTCAATGCATGGAAACTATATAAATTTTCAAAATACCATGGTTCTCGCACCTCACTCTAGAGTTGACTGCGGGGAGTTCGCACCTCACCCTTTACTTGGCTGTGGGTTGTTCACACCTCACTCTTTACTTGACTGCAACGTGTTCGCATCTCTCGAATATTCCGGGTGTGGGAATGTGAAGCATGTTCGCACCTAAATGAACAACAGCCTGCGAACTTCTTTGATCCCGAGGAGAGACCTGCAAACCTACCAGAGGAGAGACCTGCGAACCTCTAGAATTTCCGCACCTTACTCCCGTGGCTCTGATACCATGAAAAGATTGGAAGAATTAATTCACACAACACAAAACGTTTTCATTACTTAACAAACAAATGGGGGTTACATATATAGCATGCAGATCACTGACTCAAGTGGATCTGATTAGCTAAAAATAGTAAACCTAGAAACTCACAGTTACAACAGTCATGGTTGAAACTCACAGTTACAACAGTCATAGTTATCTCTTACTAAAGTAAGATTTATTCTAACAAGATTTAACAAACCTCCAACAAGCATTGGAGGTGAATTTTTTCGGTTTTTGAAGGTAGTTATCATATTTTATATCTATTGTTATGTGGAAGATTTGTCGTTATTTAAGAAGTGTCATTTTCACAGTTTAGTTGTTCTATTTTTCTATAATACGTTAGGATGTAGGTTATTTTTCTTTGTAGATTTCCTTTATTACAATTTTTTTTATTTCTTATTTCACAACATTGTTGGGTTTCTTTACTTCATTCCATCTTATAGACTAGTTTCCTTGCATAATAGAGTGATTCACATGGGTACAAGTCTATTATTTTATGTATGCATTTCATAATTAGTTGGTAGGTTGTTGTTGTTCAAGTCAAACTCTTCAGTATTGTGTCATTAAGTATATGATAACATTGTTTCACGCTCAAGCCTAGATGAGGGCACTCATTTTTTCAGTATGAAAACTCTGATTCTATCAACTCGTTAGTACTGAAGAGACAAATATGGAAAGTCTTGAGTCATATTATTATCTTTTCTCTTCAATTTCTTGTATTGAGTCATTTCCCTAAGTTATTCAACGCCCCGTCCAACCATAGCGATATGGTGCCATTACTTTTACTTCTTGGTTTTCGCTTCATACTAAGGGAAATTTTTTCATCATTACCTTCATCTTAACAAATCATCCCTGTTCAAATCTAACAAGTTATCTTAGGGGTGATCCAGAATTTAGAGAACCTTATGTTGATGTTTGGGTAGTTGCAGGAAGTATTCCCTCGTGAAAAAATTTTCTTAGAGAAGAAGAAGATTCCAAAAGTGAAAGGAAGACCATTGAACACTTGAAGAACACCTTGGAAAAGAATGAACTGAAATAGAAGACCATAGAGGAGAAGTCGGCCTAGAAGAAGTAATTAAAGTGGAAATATAATTTCCTGGAAGAGAGTTCGGCCCACAAAAATAATAAATTAAATATGAAGACCTAAAATAAGAAGTCGACCCGAGACATACACCCATATTAGTATAAATACAAGTCTGGGTAAGTTAATTTGTATAGCCACATAGTCCTCCTTCTACAGTACGCACTAGGAAGTTGCAACTACAGTTGCAGCAGTTTCGCTATTTTTGGTTTTGGGTTTTCTTGGAGAGTGTGCCCCACTTGGGGAAGGATATTCTTTGTGACTCTTGGTTAACTCTCTTTTGTGCTACCTATGGAGGAGTTACGTTAAGGTTCGGTGGCGATGCCCAGTTGTTTTGTGCAGTTACATTAGTAGTTGCATTTACAGTAGCAATTGCACTTGCAGTTACCAGTTCTGCCAGTTTTGTGGTGTGCTAGTGATGCGCCAATTCTGTGGTGACACATTTGTCTACCCTCGCCAAGGTTTTTACAAGAAGAAGAGATAAGTATTTGGTTCTTCATTATTGATTTTATCTTGTGATTAGAGGTTATTCATGGTTGTATTGAAATATTCTCTCCAAGAAAAGTTGGTTGGGTTTTTCCCTGAGTTTGGGGTTTTCCTAGGATAAATCTTTGTTTCTTCTTGTGCTTGTTTATCTACTACTTATATATTTCAATATATTATTATTGAATATTAAAATAAGATAACAATTCTATGGTAAATAAAATGTTAACGAAACTATTGAAAATCTAACATGTTATCAGAGCTAATTACCTTCAGAACAGTCAAACCACTAGAAGGAAGATCGTGAGATTTGCCACCGCACATGCAATTTTTCACTGCATAGTTTTCTTTGTTAAGCTCATTGACACTTGGAAAAAGGCCATTTATCCAAGGAGTGGCAAAAAATCCAAAGGGATCTTAGATCTAGTGCACTCTGAGGAATCCAAAGATTTGGAGGAAGTTGTGACGATATCTCTTAGAGTCTAGGTTGTGGCCCCAATATTAACACAACCAACAAAGTCTTCCCCGACGTCAATTGCAATCCACTGTCCAGATGACCATTGAAACAAATAAGACAAAACTTCATCATCAACACCACTCATAGAAATCCGGTCACCACACAATGCAACATAATTTATCATCGTTGGGGAAGAAAAGCGACAGACGTCCAGCCATCGTTGGGGTATCGTTTTCCTCATGCCCTCCAGAGGGTCGTATACGGTTCAACAAAGGCACGGCATGGATCTGAGTGAATCAGACATATCAACTGTTGGGTCTTCCCATATGTCCTTTAGGTGTCTCACTAATCAATTATTTGCATGGTTACATTGGTCATTTGAGTACATTCATTGATCATGCCATCTTTAACAAACCTCCAACAAGCATTGGAGGTGAATTTTTTCGGTTTTTCCAGGTAGTTATCATATTTTATATCTATTGTTATGTGGAAGATTTGTCTTTATTTAAGCAGTGTCATTTTCACAGTTTAGTTGTTCTATTTTTCTATAATAGGTTAGGGTGTAGGTTATTTTTCTTTGTAGATTTCCTTTATTACAATTTTTGTTATTTCTTAGTTCACAACATTGTTGGGTTTCTTTACTTCATTCCATTTTATAGACTAGTTTCCTTGCATAATAGAGTGATTCACATGGGTACAAGTCTATTATTTTATGTATGCATTTCATAATTAGTTGGTAGGTTGTTGTTGTTCCAGTCAAACTCTTCAGTGTTGTGTCATTAAGTATATGATTAACATTGTTGCATGCTCAAGCCTAGATGAGGGAACCCATTTTTTCAGTATGAAAACTCTGATTCTATCAACTCGATAGTGTTGAAGAGACAAATATGGAAAGTCTTGAGTCATATTATTATCTTTTCTCTTCAAGTTCTTGTATTGAGTTGTTTCCCTAAGTTATTCAACGCCCCGTCCAACCATAGCGATATGGTGCCATTACTTTTACTTCTTGGTTTTCGCTTCATACTAAGGGAAATGTTTTCATCATTACCTTCATATTAACAAATCATCCCCTATCAACTCTAACACTTTATCTAAGGGGTGATCCAGAATATAGAGAACCTTATGTTGATGTTTGGGTAGTTGCAGGAGGTATTCCCTCGTGGACAAATTTTCTTAGAGAAGAAGAAGATTCCAGAAGTGAAAGGAAGACCATTGAACACTTGAAGAACACCCTGGAAAAGAATGAACTGGAATAGAAGATCATAGAAGAGAAGTCGGCCCAGAAGAAATAATTAAAGTGGAAATATAATTTCCTGGAAGAGAGTTCGGCCCACAAAAATAATAAATTAAATATGAAGACCTAAAATAAGAAGTCGGCCCCAAACAGACACCCATATTAGTATAAATACAAGTTTGGGTAAGTTCATTTGTATAGCCACATAGTCCTCCTTATACAGTACGCACTAGGAAGTTGCAACTACAGTTGCAGCAGTTTCGCTATTTTTGGTTTTGCGTTTTCTTGGAGAGTGTGCCGCACTTGGGGAAGGATATTCTTTGTGACTCTTGGTTAACTCTCTTTTTTGCTACCTATGGAGGAGTTACGTTAAGTTTGGGTGGCGATGCCCAGTTGTTTTGTGCAGCTACAGTAGTAGTTTCATTTACAGTAGCAATTGCACTTGCAGTTACGAGTTCTGTCAGTTTTGTGGTGTGCTAGTGATGCGCCAATTCTGTGGTGACTCAGTTGTCCACCCTCGCCAAGGTGTTTACAAGAAGAAGAGGTAAGCATTTGGTTCTTCATTATTGATTTTCTCTTGTGATTAGAGGTTATTCATGGTTGTATTGGAATATTCTCTAGAAGAAAAGTTGGTTGGGTTTTTCCCCGAGTTTGGGGTTTTCCTAGGATAAATCTTTGTTTCTTCTTATGCTTGTTTATCTACTACTTATATATTTAAATATATTATTATTGAATGTTAAAAGAAGATAAAAATTCTATGGTAAATAAAATGTTAACGAAACTATTGAAAATCTAACATGGTATCGGATCTAGTTACCTTCAGAACAGTCTAACCACTGGAAGGAAGATCGTGAGATTTGCCACATTGCTGAGATTTGCCATCGCACATATAATTTTTCGTTGCATAGTTTTCTTTGTTAAGCTCATTGACACTTGGAAAAAGGCCATTTATCCAATGAGTGACAACAAACACAAATGTATCTTAGATCTAGTGCACTCCGAGTAATCCAAAGAGTTGGAAGAAGTTGTGACGATATCTCCTAGAGTCTAGGTTTGCATATAACGTTTGATATTTTATATTGCTGCAACCTAAGTGTTGTAACTAGAATAAGAGTCTTTAGAGTTAGATTATTGTTATTGATATCAAATGTTTAATAACACTTGAATATTGTTGTTATTATGATAAGTAAGTAAAAACTCATTGTTCATGATGGCATAGGGGTAGACTTAGGGTTCAACGCTTCAAGAATGCAGCAAAAAAACCCTAACTACCATCCCTTTCAGCAACACCTGCGAATAATATGAAGTATCACCTGAGGTAGAGGAAGTGGGGGTTGCAGGACTCAGGTGTATACAACCTATATGGGACATAGATATATGATCACAACACTTTAACAGAGCACTTATCTAACCATATACATTAGGTTATGATTCTTATTCACATCGTAGATTAACTCTTATTACATAATAGTACAGTAACAATCAAGATCTAACCCTTAAAACCTCTTAGCACATAGCATAAGCTCATATATAACATTCATCATACATAAAGCACTAAGCATTCATAGATCTATCTATCATACATCGAGATCAGTGCACTAAGAAGATAAATACATAAATAACATGAAAAACTTTGCACAAAGCATATCAACACAGGATATACGTGGTTCACCCCAGTGTGGGGCTACGTTCACCAACTTATTCTTCTTCTTTATTAGTCTCCTTCAATCTTCTTACATTCTCCTGCTCCTATGCACAAAGCCACAGAGCCAACTTCGCACTAGACAAGTAATCTATGTACTACGTGCTAGATCCACCTTCGTTAAAATCAGGTCAAGGCACAAAGCCTCACACATTCTTTCTGCACAAAGCCTCTTACAATCACTTTCACTTATCCCTACAAGTCTTAACACAAAGTATGCACAAAATCCAACAATGTTTCTCCACACTTAGCAACCTTTAAATATTCTTGCACGAAGTCAACTTCGACTGCACTAAGCCAATGACCTCCCTTACTTGCATCGCCTAGCTACTTATTTATGCATTAAAAAAGGGCCTAAGCATGGGTGAAACTATGGGTTGACCACCCATACTTATTACATAAAACCTAAAAGCCCAAAAATCCCTCAAAATGAGTGATATCCAACAATCTCCGTGTCACCTAGGCACTCCGTCTTTGACTAGCCTGTTGAAGTCCCAAAAATGGTCAAACACGACCAACATTTCCTCAAAACTTGGTCAATGGCCAATAGGCCCCCAACACTGACCTGTAACTCATCCCAAGTCACTCTGATCTCAGCAATACTACTTCGAAGGCCTTGAGCTTGGCTCGATCTTACTCGACTTGCTTCTTTGCTAGAGCCTCCTGCTCGGCGAACTCTTCAATTAATTGCTCGGTGACATGACCTTCTAGGCATTTATACAATGTCGTAACTACTTGTTCCATCTGTGAGCCTTGTCTTTAGATCTCTTCAAAAATCATGCAGGCTTCGTCCTGCATCGGTTGGAGCCTCTATGTCACTTCCATGACTTTTATCTGGATGGCAATATCATGTTGTTGGACTATGCATTGCTCCTGCGACCTATTTATCTTCTCAATTGTAGTAAGTATCTTCATCTATGCTTGCATGGTGGACGCCTACTGCTTCGTCTCCTGGAGTTGTGCTTCCAATGTTTTTAGCTACGTATCTTCTAGAAGGCACTCATAGGTATACGCACTTCAATCACTTAATTTCTTACACTCTAAAGGAAACACCCTGATCTTTCTACTACGCTCCTGGAAGCTTCTTCCCTTTGATCTCACACTTCTTGCAGAGTGTTAGGTATTGCTTGGATTTCTAGCTCCATTACTCTTTCTTGAAGCTACTGAATGGCCTCAGCGAACTTCCCTACTTTCATCTCAGTTGACTCTGATTCTTTCTGTGCTACGCTCAAAAAAGAACAAAGCGCTCTAGTTACTGCCTCCTTGATCACAATTTGTTATGTGAGTAGTTGGTATTTTTCTTCCTGTATCTTCACATTGTTCTACTCGAACTTCACCTGAATTTCATTTTTTTCTTGTTGCACAAATTGAAGTTTCTCTAAGGCATCCTCTTCTTTCTTCATGGCTTTTGTATCTTGTTCCTTTTCTTCCTAGGCTTGATGAAGGCGATCCTCTGTCACATCTTCTAATATTCACAATTGGGTGGGCTCATCCCCCAATTCTTCACTTTCTGATGAAGAAGGCGCAGTAAGAACTACGTGGTTCACTTGGATAACTTCTTGTATGTCTTTGAGCTCCTTCTCTATTATATCATAAATTGAATCCTTCTTTTCTCTATGTCTCTGCAAGATGTCTTTTGAGGCATCCTCTATGGTTGTGATGATGAGATCTACATTGTCCACTGTGAGCATGTTCTTCGACTAAGGCTTATTGGCACAAGACTTCTTTCTTGCCGAAGGTTTCTCCGGGGAAACCTTCCTCTTCTGCAATGCTTCTGTTGTGGTGAGGGGATCCTTTGGTGGTGTAGCTTCACCTTTTTCTTGCTTGTCTCCTTCTTCCCCTCCTTCTTCTTGGTTCACTTTGTCTCCTCCTCCTCCCTCGGGTGAATTGGGCCTACTTTCCTCCGATGCACTATCCTTCTCATCACTATCTATGTTCTGTACTTACTCCTATTTCTTCTTTTTCTTTGCGCTGCTCTATCCATCATACTCATCTCATGTGACCAAAGGACTTCTGATGATGTCGTGTTCAGAGAGTTTTTCATCTTCGACTGGTACAAGGAATTATGTTGCCCATTCCTTAGTGATCTCTTCCTTGTATTCATCAGTCAATTTATAGTAAGACTGCAACTCCTCCTTGCTTTCATCCCCACACGAAGTGATGTATATGAAGTGTCATTCTATGCAGAACTTAACTAGCGACCTATATTGATGCAAAGTATTCAGGGTCATATACATAAATGCTTCAATGGAGTGTGTCAGTTGTAGATAGTAGGTATGGAATACAACATTTGACTACCACTACTTCACCATATTGTTCGTATACCACAAGGGGGTGAACCTCACGACCAATGGTTTTGATGGCTCAACTTTTGGGAAGGTTTCTCCTTCTAGCATTTTCCAGGTGACAAATGCGATTAAAATCATCATCCAACTGAAGTGAAATTTGTAGCCTTGGTGTTGCACTTCGTGGTAGTCCTTCTCCAACTCATTGACGAGGTAGCTTACCTAGTTCATATGCATTCCTTCGAAAAACTCCCTACGAGGTCGAATACGAACCCTGTGACTCATGTCAAACGGTTCTTTCTGATGAGATTGCCAGTGATAAGCTAACAAGCTAGGCACATTGTTCCATCCTAGATGGAGGCTACCTTGTAGCCTCGCTTCCCCTTCACCACATCTCCATAGGCTTCCTTTATATGTTGTGCCAGGGAGCAATACAAAACCTTCTCTGGGTAGAACTATTAAGGTTCTGGTCCCTGCATGCTCTGTAGTGTCCCCAAGGCCAAGCCCCGTTGTAAACCATGTTTTGAAAGGAATTGTAATTATGTTTTATAGGCTGGTGAGCCAAGTTTTGTATAACTGGTAGGCTTATGTGTTTGTTAGGCCAGGGAGCCTAAGTGTTGAAGGCCAAGAGCCTGTTGATGTACTTGTATGTATGCAGAATGATTAATAAAATATAAACACTGCCAGGTGCAGACCGACCACGATGAATGAGTGAAGGGGGACTGAGAATCCACAGAGTAGGCAAGGAATTAGGGGTTGGAGGTGGGAAAAAGGGGCTAAGTGTTGAGCCTAGAGGGCTTAAGCCTTGGGAATAATATTTTAATATTATTCCAAAAGAGAAGTGCATTATATGTTGTAACCTAAGTCCTTTTTGGAAGGACATGTGATTCCAAACGGTGGGAGGCTCGCACATTGCAGGAACACGTGCAGTCACATGGGTGACAAGTGTCAACCCTAGCCATGCAATAAAAGGGCGAGATGAGTTGTGTTGGGGGTTCCTCCTCCATAGAAATCATGGACTGCCAGAAGGGAAGGGGTCTGACTCTTACAGCAAAACCCTCATACCTCCTCTGAACCGAAGAGGGGTGTATCTGTGTTTGTCCGGATAGCCGGTACATCCCCGGTCTGAACCGTACAAACCTGCGTGACCCCTTGCGTGGATTTTCTGTCACGCATTCCCAACACTAGAGCGTGAGTCTATCCTAGGTAGGGCGGAAGGGAAACAACCATTCGGTCGGAAGGGGGAGTCTGTGTAATTCCCTGCAGAAATTGCTTCTCAGGAAATTCTGAATATCAACACCGTGAGACCTAGTTTCCATTGCTGAGCTGGTTTTGAGAGGCATGAGTCTGTATTCTCGGTTGACTGTGTGGTCAGGCAGAGATGGATTGCATGTGAATTGTTGTCCAGTGCAGGTGGTAATTGAGACTATGTTTGACCTCTCTCTAGGTGAGCGAGGTGGATGTTGTTGGGAGAGGTTTCTTCCAGAGAGTGTCCAGCACCAGCTTCAGGCTCTGAGACTTCCTGATCTGGCGTGTTGTCGAGGCCCAGAGAGGGAGGTTAGCACCGATGGACTATTCTTGTGAAGGTGTATACTCCCGGGCGGAACAAGCATGTGGGGAATGAGAGTCTGGGAGTAGTGGTCATAAGAGGGCATCCTAGAAAGAATCCTTCCAGATTCTAAGTGTGGTTTTCCCTGTAACCTTAGCCTAGTTAGGATTCCTTGCCTTGGGGTGGAGTTAGTCCCAGCTCGGGGGTGACCCACTCTTGAGCTGATGAGTAGTGTGGTCTAAGGCTAGGAGGTTCGTGGAAGGCCTGGACTTGGTTGGTGGATTTCACCACTGTTACAAGATAAGTGTTTAACTATGTTTTATCACATTTTATCAATATGCTTTCTATCTCTGTGTATTAAAATGATCATGAATTTTGTTGTGTATTTGGATTAATGTAATTTCCATGGAGTATTTATGTTAAAATGACTCTTATGATTACTCTGAGAATAACATATTTCATTACTTAAATGCATGCGATTAACCATGAATGAGAATGTTTTATTCCGCGTAGTATCACCTACACGGTAGCCAAGGTGTGCTACAGATCTTCTGGGTTATCTTCCAAGCAGTCTTATAGTAACCCAGGGTAGTTTAGTAAAAAAGGGTGTTACAAATTGGTATCATAGCCAAGGTTTCGACACTGAGCCTAGATGGGCCAGTGGAGCAGTCTTTGGACTGAGAATGCGAGGGGAAATTGAGTTGGAAGGACCCATTTCGAACCCTGGTTTGTTCCGAAGCGTCAAGGAGACACTTGACGAGTTTTTATTAAAGAACTCAGGAGGTATAGCAGTGCTATGAAACCGCAGGACGGTGTGGTTTATGGCCACGGGGAGATAGGGATATACACCAATGGTGTTAGAACCTTAGGATCTGTTCGGGAGGGAAGGCGAGCCCTCGCGACCGTCGGATTTGGAAAACGTGCGTAGGAATTAAAATTCCTTTTTGAAATACATAGGAATGTGGAAAGTCGCGATATGAGAAATTCTGAATTGGTTAGGAACCGTCTGAATCATCAAGTCTCGGCTGAAAAACCCATCAATTGTAGGATCTGTTGGGAGATTTCCGAAGGTTAAACCTCCGAGACTAGAGGCAAAAGATCTGATGAGATATGGAGTCGTCCGTTGGAGAGAGACACATGGCAGAGAACGAGCTCCCGTCGGCACTTTGGTCCATCGGGAAATCGACATATCGGAGTTCCTGAGGACAAGAAACTCGGGACATCACAAGTTGCGAAAACCTGGAGAAATCGGGACCATCCGTTAGATAAGGGACGCATGGCAACCATCGACGCCATCAGGAAAAGTTTCGATAAGGAAGCCATCCATCGATGTTTGGTCCATCGGGATATCGAGAATCCCGTGGACGTGGGGTTTATGCACTTTGGAATCGCGAAACGCGAAACCCCGATGAGTGGGGGACAACTGTCAGCACATCAGAGCTGAGGACAGTGCCATAGTGGAGACCAACTATCAACACGACAGAGAGAGTCAAAATTCGAGGAGTCGGGAATTCTGTAGGCATATGCATCTTGGCATCGCAAACCCCGAAACCCCAAGGGGTAAGGTTGTGGTCATAGGGTGATGGTCACATTGGCCAGAAGCTATAGCCAGGAGGTCTAGCTGAAGATAAGGCGTGTTGGGAATTGGAGAATCGCAAGTCTTGGGGATGATTGTATTTTGACATCGAAAACCCCGAAATTTCGATCTAGAGGTTTGACTGAGGTCATATGGTAGCGGTCACATGGACCAGGGCCTAGCCAGGAGGGCTAGCGCACAAAGGGGACACACTGGGTTTTGAAGATTGAAATCCCGATAGGAAGGAAAGGCTACGGTCTTATGGATTCTGGTCATATGGGCCAAGAACCTAGTAGGAGGGCTAGCGCNAAAAAAAAAAAAAAAACCTCATTGGTGATTGGGGAGTGGAGAGATGAGAAACTCTCAACATCAGGAAAGATTCAAACTATGAAACCCAGAAACTTGAAGTCCCGAAAGTCTCTAAATATCGGAAATTGAAGTCTCGGACACCCGAAAAACATAGAGCTGAATTGAGCTTAGACAATTCGTGAAATTGAAACACTTTATTAAACATCGATGGTTATGAAATATGACGAATTGTCAAGAGACGAAGGCTCAACAAATTCGATTTATCTGTGTATTAGATTACAGAAGACTGACGAGTGACAAAATTGTTCGAAAATTGCCTCAAACGCAAAGAAATGGGAGAGATACATAATACTTCCAGTTTGAGAAACTTGTTTAAAACAAAATGTCTTTTATTTTGTCTGAACTGGTTTATGAATATTGTGGATTGTTTATGAAGGTTTAAATGGCCTGACAAATTTCAAATTTGATTGCACAGTGTGTGTGCAGAGTTAACGAAGGGAAGTAATCCAGCTAACCAACGCCAAATATGGAGTGGGGAAAGGTACGGACTACCCCTGAAATAGAAGACGAACAGGAAGGAAAGGATGTTAACCTGGGAGTCGAAGGATCGAATTCCAATGGGCATGGAAAGGAGAAGGATAAGGAAGAACACATAATGAAAATCCTTGAAGGATTGCAAAGAGAGGCCAAGGCTCGTCGAGATGATAGTTGAAAGCTCATGAAAGACAGAGATCGGCAGGGTGCCCTAAACTTAAAATTTTTGAAGAGTCTGGAAAGAATAGAGAAGAAACTCGAGAAAGGAAGAGACTCCAGTACGATGGAGCGTCGCAGAACCCATGGGAGAAGAAGTAGGTCAGGGAGTGGTAGCCGACATCTTAGTCACTCCCAAAGACGTTATGACAGTAAGACACACAGTAGTTCAAGCCCATCACCTACCAGAAAACATCGAAAATATGGAAGGGAGGAATTGAAAGGAGAGATGAACAAGATTAAGCCTCCCACATTCGATGGAGAACATAAGAGGGAAGACGATGCTGAGACATGGTTTATTGGCATGAAGAAATACTTCCAATTGCAGAATTATTCCGCCCATGCAGAAGGAAGGATTGCAATGTACCAAATGAAAGGAAAATCATCCATGTGGTGGGATCAGTTTGTGCAGGTACATCACACCAGAGAGAAAGAGGTCACTTGGAAGGAATTTAAGAGGTATTTCGAGAAGAAATACCTGACTAAAATATACTATGACAGAAAGATGAAGGAGTTCTTCGAACTCAAGTTGGGCAGTATGACCATGGATGAGTATGAACGAAGTTTTCTGGAACTGCTGAAGTATGTTCCATTTATCAAAGATGAGGCTGTTAAAATTCAGAGGTACCTGAGTGGACTGCCACCTTCTATTGGTGACAAAATTCAATATGATGATCCTAAGACTATGGAAGAAATGATAAGAAGGGAGAAATGCTTAAACGAACAACAAAGAGAAAAACCTACCTTTCGGAAGGCTTGGGATGACCAGAAGAGGTTTAAGAAATAACAGAGGCAGAAGGGAGACAACCCTTCCTTTTTCCGAAACAGTCGCCAGGGACAACCATCGTTTAAAGAGCCAAGAAGGATCGAAGAGGGTGCACAAAGGCAGAGAATGACGCCCATTCAATGTTGGGGCTGTCAAGGAAACCACAAGTATAGAGATTGTCCCCATAAAAATGGTAAGGCAAGAACTGTACATACTGTTCAACAATACGAAATAGTGGAGGATTTGGGTAGCAGAATGCCAAGGATCTACTCAGCTCTGGACAACAAGAAAGCAAAATTTCAATCGCACATGATTGAAGTGGAAGGTATGATTAACAACCGACCCCTTGTTATTTTAATTGATTCAGAGGCTAGCCATAGTTATGTAGATCCTAGAGTGGTGGAAAGTTTTCATCTAACAAGGAGCAAACATGAGAGGTCTTGGTTAGTGCAGTTGGCCACAGGGAACAAGAGGAAGGTCACTGAATTGGTTAAGTCTTGTTCGGTGGACATGAAAGGAATGAGCACTAAGGATGAATTGAACATTTTGCCTTTAGGCTCATATGATTTCTTAATTGGGATGGACTAGTTGGACCAGCACCATGCCCTTCTCGATTGTCGTAACAAGAGGTTCACATGTCTGGATGAAGAGGGAAATCACTTAACAATCCAAGGAATTCCCACAGCCGTGGCTATGAGGGAAATCTCAGCCATGCAGCTGAAGAAGTGTTACCGGAAAGGCTGTCAATTATTTGCATCTCAGGCGAAAAAAGCATCCCAAGATGTAGTATCAAATTTGGAAGACCATGAAGTACTCAATGAGTTCGAGGATGTATTTCAGGAGGTACCTGGACTACCACCGAGGAGGGACATCGATTTTTCTATAAATTTGATGCCTGGAACAACTCCAGTTTCGAAAGCTCCTTATAGGATGAGTACGCTAGAGCTGAAAGAGTTGCAATTGCAGCTCGAAGAACTGCTAAAGAAAGGTTACATTCGCCCCAGTGTGTCATCGTGGGGAGCCCCAGTCCTATTCGTGAAGAAGAAATATGGGATATTGAGGTTGTGCATTGATTTTCTATAGTTGAATAAGGTCACTGTCAAGAACAAGTATCCCCTGCCAAGGATCGATGATCTTTTTGATCAGTTGAAGGATGCGAAAATATTCTCAAAATTAGATCTTAGATCTGGATACCACCAAGTGAGAATAAAGGATGAGGACACTGGCAAGACCGCCTTTAGAACAAGGTATGGTCATTATGAGTTCACAGTGGTACCATTTGGACTGTTCGACGCGCCTGCTGTCTTTATGTGCTTAATGAATGGAGTGTTCAGAAGTTATCTGGACAAGTTTGTCATAGTCTTCTTAGATGATATCTTGGTGTATTCCAAGATAGAGGAAGAACATGAGAAACACTTGAGAATGGTGCTGCAGGTGTTGAGAGAACACCAGTTGTACGCAAAACTGAGCAAGTGCTCATTTTCCCAAAGGAAGATCCATTACTTGGGACACATTATATCAGAGGAGGGGATCATTGTGGATCCTGAGAAGGTACAAGCCATTCGAGAATGGACAGCGCCAAGAAATGTGGTGGAAGTAAGATATTTTATGGGTCTGGCAGGCTATTATAGGAGGTTCATAGCTGGATTCTCAATGATAGCACATGCTATCACTTCCTTGCAAATGAAGGAGAAGAAGTTTCAGTGGACTAATGAATGTGAGAGAAGCTTCCAACAAATGAAGCAACTTCTCACTAGTGCTCCAATCCTGAAGATTGCAGATCTAGAAAAGGATTATGTAGTGTGCACAGATGCATGTAAGGAGGGCCTGGAGGATTTCTCAGCCAAAAAGGATTTGTAGTTTGCTATGAATCCCGAAAGTTGAAGGAACATGAGAAGAATTATGCCACTCATGATTTAGAGCTGGCAGCAATCGTCCATGCCTTGAGGAAATGGAGACATTACCTCATGGGCAAGAGATTCAAGTTGAGAACAGACCATAATGGTCTAAAGTATCTATTCGATCAGCCGACCTTAAATGCCAGGCAAATCAGATGGCTAGAATTTTTGTGCGAATATGACTTTGATATCAAGCACATCAAAGGGAAAGAAAATAAGGTGGCTGATGCACTCAGCAGAAAAGTGCATGAATTACATGCTACAACCATTAGAATGTACCAGACTGAGATGAAAGACAAAATTTTAGAAGCTTCCAAGGCTGATTTGCAGTACAAAAGTCTTGTAGCAAAGCTACAACAGCGTGAGAGGTCACAGACCAAAGAAAGTTACACCTTGGGAACTGATAGTTTACTTCTGTATAAAAACAGAGTGTACGTACCTAATGACCGAGAATTAAAGCTGACAATTCTAAAAGAAATGCATAACGCGACTTATGCTGGTCATCCTAGATATCAAAAGACTGTGGTAGCAGTCAAGGGCCATTATTTTTGGCTAGGTTTGAAGAAAGAAATTGTTGAATACATCGCCAAATGTATGGAGTGCCAAAAGGTTAAGGCAGAGCATAGGCACCCAACAGGATTGTTGCAGCCTTTACCTATTTCTGAATGGAAATGGGATGTGGTAACAATGAATTTTATCACAGGATTGCCCAAAACAAGCAGGCAACATGATTCAATCATGGTGGTGGTGGAAAAGCTTACTAAAGCTGCCCATTTTATTCCACTGAAAACCACCCACAGAGAAACAGATGTTGCTGACATATTTTTAAAAGAAGTTGCACGCTTACATGGAATTCCTAAGACAATTGTGTCTGATAGAGACCCGAAATTCACTTTGAATTTCTGGAAAGGGTTGTTCAAAGGACTCAAAACGAATCTGAACTTTAGTACAACATATAATCCTGAGTCTGATGGACAGATAGAGAGAGTAAATAGAGTAATCGAAGACATGCTGAGAATGTATGTGATGGATAAACCATCAAGGTGGGAGGACTACCTGCATTTGGTAGAATTCACCTACAATAATGGGTACCATGCATAATTGAAGATGAGCCCATTCGAAGCGCTTTATGGAAGAAAGTGAAACACTCCAGTGAGATGGGATAATCTGGCTGACAGAACAGTAGTTGGACCTGAACTACTCAAGGAGATGGAAGATCAAATGATAAAAATCGAACAGAATCTGAAAGCTTCCCAGGATAGGTAGAAAAGTTACACTGATAGTAACAAAACCCATAGAGAATTTAAAGTGGGTGACCATGTTTTCCTGAAAGTGAGAACTAACAGAAGTTCCCTGAAGCTGGGAAGTTGCGCCAAGTTGGCAGCAAGATTTTGTGGTCCATTTGAGATCCTGGAAAGGATTGGGCCGGTTACATACATGCTTGCATTACCTGCATCTATGACTATACATAATGTATTTCATGTTTCACTTCTTAAGAAATATGTACCTGATGCTAATCATGTTATCGATTGGAATGTGATTCAGGTGGAACCAGAGGGTGTCCTAGAAGTGCATCCTATGCACAAATTGGACAGGAAAAGAAAACAGCTCCGGAATCGAGCTATAGAACTTGTAAAGGTCCAGTGGACCTGGTACGGTCTCGAGGATGTGAAATGGGAGCATGAAGAGGTTATGCGGGCAGAGTACCCGCATCTTTTTGAAAATTTTGAAAGGCATGCAGATGTTGTGTAAAGCTACACTAAGGACAGTGCAAAAATAAGGGGAGGAGGATTGTAGTGTCCCCAAGTCCAAGCCCCATTGTAAACCATGTTTTGAAAGGAATTGTAATTATGTTTTATAGGCTGGTGAACCAAGTTTTGTATAACTGGTAGGCTTAGGTGTTTGTTAGGCCAGGGAGCCTAAGTGTTGAAGGCCAAGAGCCTGCTGATGTACTTGTATGTATGCAGAATGATTAATAAAATATAAACACTGCCAGGTGCAGACCAACCACGATGAATTAGTGAAGGGGGACTGAGCATCCACAGAGTAGGCAATGAATTAGGGGCTGGAGGTGGGAAAAAGGGGCTAAGTGTTGAGCCTAGAGGTCTTAAGCCTTGGGAATAATATTTTAATATTATTCCAAAAGATAAGTGAATTATATGTTGTAACCTAAGTCCTTTTTGGAAGGACATGTGATTCCAAATGGTGGGAGGCATGCACGTTGTAGGAACATGTGCAGTCGCATGGGTGACAAGTGTCAACCCTGGCCATGCAATAAAAGGGAAAGATGAGCCGTGTTGGGGGTTCCTTCTCCATAGAACTCAGGGACTACTAGAAGGGAAGGGGTCTTACTCTTACAGAAAAACCCTCGTACCTCCTCTGAACCGAAGAGGCATGTATCTGTGTTTGTCTGGATAGCCGGTACATCCCCGGTCTGAACCGTCTGAACCTGCGTGACTTCTTGCATGGATTGTCTGTCATGCATTCCCAACACCAGAGTGTGAGTCTATCCTGGGTAGGGTAGAAGGGAAATGACCATTCGGCCGGAAGGGGGAGTCTGTGTAATTCCCTGCGGAAATTGCTTCTCAGGCAATTCTGAATATCAACACTGTGAGACCTAGTTGCCATTGCTGAGCTGGTTTTGAGAGGCCTGAGTCTGTATTTCTAGTTGACTGTGTGGTCAGGCAGAGATGGATTGCACGTGAATTTTTTTCCAGTGTAGGTAGTAATTGAGCCTGTGTGTGACCTCTCTCTAGGTGAGGGAGGTGGATGTTGTTGGGAGAGGTTTCTTCCAGAGAGTGTCTAGCAGCAGCTTCAAGCTCTGAGACTTCCTGATCTGGCCTGTTTCTGAGGCCCAGAGAGGGAGGTTAGCACCAATGGACTGTTCTTGTGAAGGTGTACACTCCTGGGCGGAACAAGCATGTGGGGAATGCGAGTCTGGGAGTAATGGGCATAAGAGGGCATCCTGGAAAGAATCCTTCCAGATTCTAAGTCTGGTTTTCCCTGTAACCTCAGCCTAGTTAGGATTCCTTGCCTTGGGGTGGAGCTTAGTCCCAGCTCGGGGGTGACCCACTGTTGAGCTGATGAGCAGTGTGGTCTAAGGTTGGGAGGTTCGTGGAAGGCCTGCACTTGGTTGGTGGATTTCACCACTGTTACAAGATAAGTGTTTAACTATGTTTTATCACATTTTATCAATATGCTTTGTATCTCTGTGTATGAAAATGATCATGCATTCTTTTGTGTATTTGGATTAATGTAATTGCCATGGATTATTTATGTTAAAATGACTCTTATGCTTACTCTGATAATAATGTATTTCATTTATTAAATGCATGCGATTAACCATGAATGAGAATGTGTTATTCCGCGTAGTATCACGTACATGGTAGCCAAGGTGTGCTACAAATCTTCTGGTTTATCTGCCAAGCAGTCTTATAGTAACCCGGGGTAGTTTAGTAAAAAAGGGTGTTACGTGATCAGTCATGTAATGAGGTGGATCAGTGTCGTATCCACAGTGATGCACCTATCAAACCACAGATACCCTCCATGGTATCACGACTGGAGGATTTTAACGCACATGTTAACCTCTTGATGTCAGTCGAAGTGGGGGATATTCATCACGTTCAAGATCGTCGATCTCACGATCTCCTTATTCCACAGTTGGGGAACTATATTCGGCTTCTTCACAGTCATATTCATCAGGTACCTATGTGGTGCGAGCATCGCATAGATCTTCCGGTCTCCGAGGTTGAAATCGTTCATCTTGAGAGCTGGGATCAGTCCCAACTGAGGCCCGACTACATGTATCCCTTTCGGGAGGTATGCAGTGATCAACATGTACTCGAAATCATGGGGGACACTGTCATTCTAACTACATTAGCCAGAGGTGGGATGTACTTTGGCAAGAGTGACGGGATCTCCTACGTGTTAGCCAGATCATTGCAGTTCTTGCTTCTTATCTCAGTCATGGTTTCGCTAGACCGACGTGCTCGCCCGAGATTAATACTTGTAATCAAGGATTGCGGATAGGCGAACATATGGATGGGGTAATCAAATGGATGACGAGGTCAAAACAATACAACGCGATATGCAACCAATTCTTTGTTAGCTCATATATTTTGATTTGCAAAAATTGGTCGCGGCATAATGTCCAACGGATTAAATAAGCAATGTCGCAACATATTCCTCCAATGGGTAGGAATGCCTCAATCAATACGATTCCATATGTTATGGTGTGATCTCAATGGTCTAATGGTGATCTTTGTAGCAATAACTATGTTTCGAACCATTCCAGAGAATCATTCTAATGGTCGGGATGCCTCCAACGGTCATATAGCTTCCCCATGGTGAAGTTCCATTCTGTGTTGTTTTGTTATTCCGGAGAGGTTTGAGTTCTCCAATCCATCCTTCTACGAAGTCTTTTTTGTAACTTCCTGTAGTTTTTCTAACTTTTCATTCTTCTTACTGAGCTTTCTTTCCTTCTTTCCTGTGATCTAAGTCTATGGATTCCTCTTTCCATTATTGTTCTTATCTTCTCTTAACGTAGTAACTTCACACTGTTGAGGATCTTTCAAAGGGTTCAAGTGTACTACCTCTTCTCTTACTATTTATGGGGTGGATGTTCTTCTTTCTTGCATGGACAGGTTCTTTAAGACTTCTTGTTTTCTTTCAACTTTGACAGCTAATTCTCTGGCCCACTGTTTCTTCGACTTATTCTCTTGTTCTTCTATTAGTCGCGCTATTTTTCTGGCTATGAAGTCCCTTAATTCTTGTTTTTTTGTTCTGTAACTTTCTCCTCTACTTTCCTTTGGATCTGATCTTTTTCAATCCAGGTCTTAACTAACAAAAGTGAAAAAGGGGCATTGTTCTCAACAAACTTAATGACTTCAAATTCTTCTTCGGTCGATGTTTCATAATCATAGGTATATTAGTAACTCTTCTGCATAGGGTTATCATCTTTCCTTTAAAAAATCATATCCTTTCTAGTGAAGGAACCATAGAAAGATTTCCCAAAATTTCCCAAGTGCTTTCTGGCATAATATTCACATGTGTTTCCTCATCCAAGACATAGTCTATGTCGAAGTATCCTATTCTTGTTTCTATGCACTGCTTCTCTTTTAAGATCTCTGGTAAACTGGTGTCTTCGTGATCATTCTGCGTTTCTTTCATATGGAATAACGTAGTCTCTGATTCTTTCTAGTTCTTTAACATATCCTTAGTTTCTTGACCTTCTTCATAGTTTTCTTGTCTCATGTTCATATTTTCAACTTTGGAAATTATTCTAGGGAAATCCTCAACCTCATGACCAATAGTTTTACAACAAAGAAAAATAGGACCTATACCAGGGAATTCCTTAGCAATCTTTCCCAGTCTTCTGCAGTTATAATACAATGTCAATCCTCTCTTTCTTTTAAACGATCCCCAACCCTTCCTGTACTACGCACTGGGATCACCATGTTGGACCTGCAATCTTCAAAAATTCTTTCTAGGTTCTTACATCCATTTTTAGTCGAAAAATTCTTTCTATGCATAGGAATAACATATCTTTCACTATCTCTATCAAATTTATTTAGATCAAATATTTATTCTAGTTGTGCCGTAGTTTTCAGACTATGATAGAATCTATCAAATATACCTAGATTCATACTTTCGAAGAAAAAATTTCCACTTATCTTACCTTTACCAGAGCACAAAGTTTTAATATCTACCTCTTTGGTTGATATCGAACTTCTTTCTTAGCATAGAGGTTTGCAAGTCAAGTAGAATACTACGCACTACATCAATATATCTGCGCACAGAGCTTTCTCTATTCTTCAGTGCTCTATTTTTAGATCTTGATGTAAAAATCAAGATCTAACCCCTAAAACCTCTTAGCACATATCATAAGCTTAGATGTAACATTCATCATACATAAAGCACTAAACACTAATAAATCTATCTATCATACATCAAGATCAATGAACTAAGAAGTTAAATACATAAATAACATGAACAACATTGCACAAAGCATATCAACACAGGATATACATGGTTCACCCCAGTGTGGGGATACGACCACCAACTTTTTCTTCTTCTTTATTAGTCTCCTTCAATCTTCTTACATTCTCCTTCTCTAATGAATTGTTGCCCAATGCAGAATCTAAATTTCTAAGTCTAAAAATTTTGCTAGGAGTAAAATTTTGTCTACCCTTAAGAAAATAGCTATATAAAAAAATAGATTAATACAATGTTAAAATAAAAACCATTTAAGTAACGATTTTGGTCTTCATAAATTTTTGGGTAAAATGAAGAGAGTAAGAAATTAAATAAAATCAGTTGATATAAAATGTAAATAACAAATTAATTATTTTAACTTTTGATAGTTTAAAAAGATACTAAATTAATAATAAAAGGAAAAAGAGGTTAAATTGCACAACTGTTGTTTTTAAAAAAGGGGAAAGAGGAAATTATAAAATTTAGGAAACTAGGGAAAGGATGTATCATAAAAAGGGAAAGATGGGGAACTTAAGGTAAAAAGAGGGAGGTCAATTTAGTAATGAATTTGCATTTAAGAACCTTCTAAATTGAACTAAATTAGCAACTTCATAATAGGGAATGCCTTTAAAACCTGTAAGGGAATCTAGGGACACCTAGGAGTAATTTTAGGAGTAACTCTAGGTGGGTGAGGGAAATAAGACAATTAATAAATTAAAGAAAATAATTATTGGAGGAATGTGGGGGATGGGTGACACTTGTTCGGAGGAGAATTTTTAGGAATTAAAAAAAAAAAAAAATTAAATTAAGTGAGATTTAGGGAAAGAATGGAAGTTCAAAAACGATATAAAAGAGAGGGAGAAGAAGGTAGAAGTGGATTGACTGTTAGAGTAACGTTACACTGTAGGAATAGTGACTTGATTGATTTACTTAGGGGATTTGGGATTTCCCAGCTCAGAGAGGAGTGGTAGCTCGACCTTGCGGGGTGATATGGGAGCTAGACGTACCCTCTAGATAGTGTGTGGCCCCTTTGCAACTCGGGGGCTAAGGGGGAAGCAGAGTACCCATAGCATTGGCTAGGAGATACTGGTGAGGTCTCGATGGTCGACAAACGAGATTGGCATGGAACGCGAGATGTCCTTCGAAGAGGGCGATCAGGCAACAATATGCTCCTTGATTTGTAGAGTAGAATGCATTAATATTTATTATTTAGATCTACATGTGTATTGGGAAATATGGATGGATGAATATTTAGCTTCAATCTGTGTTGGATCTTATTGGATCGAATGTTTTTTCTTATTCACTTACTTCAGCAAAATTTTGTGTATTTATCATTGCGTCTCCATCCCCTGACTGGTGAAACTCAGTGTGTAAAGTCACGCTCAAAAACTTGTTTCCGGCATGCTCTTTTTGTAAATTTGTTACTAATGAAAACATTTTCCTGACATTCTCATTTTTGTATTTAGTTACTGTGAAACTGTTTCTGGAATTTTTGCCTGGGGTAAGTTGTTACTGAATTTTGATTTTTGGCAAATTCGTTTCTTCTTGCTCATGGGTAATGGAAATTAACCTCGACACCTTCATCTTTGACGAAGATTTGAACCTGAGCATTCATTGATTAAGGGTGATTGTAGCCTATTTGAACCCATTTTTTTAATGGCAAGTGAATCTGCCATTCCTCCCTCCATACAGCTCCATTTTAACAACTCATCCCTTTCCTGTGTTGGGATGGCATTCACTTTGCATTTTTATCATTACAGTATTCCTATGGATGGCATGATCTGTTTGATATTTATTTGTATATGGAATTTTTATCATTGTTGTAACTTCCTTTGACCTTTTTGACAACCCAACCTTATTAACCGATTGCAGTAACATTTCACCTCATTTTTCTATTTATTATCACCTCTGTCCTTAGGTTGTATCAATTTCCTGTGTTTTCCAATCCCAAGAACTGCCTTTTTTCACGAGTAAAAATTCTCTTTGGTTTATCCTTTTATGGTATTATTGGTTTTCGACATCGATATAGAAGTACTCCAACCACCAGTGCCATGTTGACAAGGAGATTTAGGTTTATTCTGTTGAGTTGAATGGTCTCCCAACTATATGTGTGATGTCTTATTCATGCATGGTTGTATCATGTCCACCCATTACTTTCGAACGAATTGCATATTATCCCAACTCGTTGCAGAGTTATGAATTTCATAAATTTTCGTTCCTTCATTGGTTGATTCCTTTGATAAGATTGTTAATTTTATTATAATTTAGTACCCTAACACATCCATTTTAATATGTATGTTTTAGACATTTTATCATTGAGTTTTATTTCTATTTACAGAGTTGGTTAAGACAACATTGGTCCCACACTCAAGATTAAACGTCGGTTCTACAGTGATAATGTTGTTTACACAGGTTGGGTAGCATAACTGGAGACACCTAAACCCTTTCTATCATCTCCCTTAGTCAGCGCCTTCACTTAGCCATATTTTTAGTTTTTAATATAACTGCCCAGATTTAGAATGTTGGGACAGTGACATCAGTTGGACTTAGACAGAGTTTTAGAAGGAAGCACAGATTTTGGTATTTATTGGATTAATTCTGTAATTATTTGATTTTTGGAGGTTTAGTGGGACATGCATCTACACTCTTAACCTTTACAAGGATGACACCATACCTTGTTCTTGTTTTCAATCTTCTGCCAGTTCCAGAAGTGCCTCTACAAATAATCCTGATAACTCGATAATCATGATAGTGGTAGTTTAACGGTTATACTTTTTCTTCCTTGTGGGCTATCGTAACTGTTGATTTTGTTTGAGATCTGGAAAGAATGATTAGAGTGGCTAGTTCTGTATAATCATATTGTTCCCATGTTCTTTCAACCACTAAATTTATCTCTAGATTCTAAAGCACAGTTTATTAACAAAAAACTTTAATTAGAATCTTAAATCGATTGCATTTATGTTTGAATTCACATTTGATCCAGTTCCCAATATAAACTAGAATTTTATCGAGATGCTTTAACATCATACATTTATAATCCTTGACACTTGAAATTTTAGGCCTTAGACACTTGCAAGTTAAAAGTATTGAATTCTTGATTACCTTGAAAAAAAAAAAAAGGGTTTGGAATTTGGTATTGAATTCTTAATTTATCATTTAAGTAGAATAGCTCATTTTCTTATGATACACAGTGAGCTACCTAGGAGTTGTACTTGTTACATGAGTTGAATCGTCGATAAGTGATGCGTGACATAAATGAACTTTATCTTAACAAGTTACTAATCATATTTAGAAGAGTGTTATGACAATTCAAAATTGTAGTTATGCCCTTGTGTTTCTTGCTTTTCTTCATGTAATTCCTTTTGCTCAATTATTTTCTTTTTATATTGTGTAATGGATTGATTAATCATAGCAGATTGTTTTATTTGGAACCATGATAGGTATGATGGGCATGTGTGTAGTCACTTCATCTGCCACTAGAAATGCTAGCTACAGTTGAATTAATGAATGATTAAGTTTTCGCCTTGAAGTAAAGTAGATGACTACCTTTGCATCTTGATTTGAAATAAAGTTTTTTTCATTTCACTCGAACTTATGTCATTTCATGATGGATTTCGTAATCAAATTCTCTTGGACCATGGAATTCTTATGATGTGTGTTGATTCATAGAACTTTATCACGCAGTGATCGTCTGTAACGACCTCCTATCTACCGTGCGATCCCAAAAACGCCCAACAAACTATATTCTTCTCATGGCCAAAACGGTGGTAAAAATTTTAACATCTGCCAGAACAACTCACACAATATTGCAGAAACGAAATTTTCCGAATATACAAATGCCATAAAAATTCCACAATTTCAACATCAATAACATTAAATTACTGAAAGTAAAATGCATTATACTTTACAAGTTTAAATCATACCTTAGCCACACGCCCGCTTCGGAGACGTCCCTCATGTTGTGCCGCTTCCCTCGCTCCGTGCCGCTTCTGCTTGCCGACCAAGAAAAGCTCACCGGTACCTCCCAGCCAAACGCTAGGGGTACTCTTCTTCCCCCTTAGCCCCCCGAGCCGCAAAGGGGCCACACAAGAACCAAAGATAGAATAGCGTCTCAGCAAGCCTCAACGGCTGAGCTACCACTCCAAACACAGCTGAGATATACCCAACTCCTCACAAGCAATCCGTCAAGACACAACTCGGTAGCGTAACGTTACGCTAACTGTCCCCCCTTCTTCCTTCCTTTCCCCTCCTTTTATAGAGTTTTGAGACTGACCTAAATCATAAATTATTAATTAATTAATTTTTTTATGAAAACCCTCTAACAGTCTCCACCGTCCAAGTGT
>JZKD02S0684359.1:0-15320 GCA_000966675.3 Picea glauca | reverse complement strand
ATGTTTACCCTACATCATATCCTAAGATCTCCGAAGTCTGAATTTTTTAAGCACTCGAAGATAAATATGATTAATTAAGACTTAAATTTATTATCGGATGATTAATCACTTCACAGTTTCGGGTTTCCGGAATTTTCTCTCGAGTTACATTCAAAGTTCCTGAAATCCGAACTCTCGAAACACTTGGAGTTAACACACCTTGTTAAACATGATTAATTAATATTTTAAAAGAGATTATCTCGTGATTAACTTTTCGCGAATTCACGAAATTTCAACTCTATTTCATCCAAAACTCCTGCACACGAACCACCGAATATTAATGGCATTTATGAAAATTAACGGTAATGATTCAAACGTAGAGTCCAAATCGAAAGATAGATATTTCCATTAAAGTTAATAATTTTTTCATCAGTAAAACTATACACGAATCAATGCATCTGATGTGAATAAAAATACTTCGATTTTTAATTTCATTTTCACCTTTCACAAAGTAGCAAGTTTTATCTGATTGAGAAGCTCATGCAATTCCTCTACAATAGGTAACCTCATTTTGTTTTATGGATATCATGGCACCATGGAAGATGATGAAGAAGACTAATGTGGCTGGTGAGGGTTCAAATCTGAATGCGAACATTCTATCAGACACTATGTCACGAGCTATAAACTCTGTTAAATCTTGGACACAGGTGTTTGAGATTATAGAACATGAGGTCATAAATTGTCCAAAAGACTCTGGCGATGAAGTCGATGATACTCACGGAGCTAAACTCAGATATATAGCCCAATCCGAGCTACACAAGATAGTTGTGCAGCCAAGACTCATGCCGTATAATGACATGATAAGTTGGGCCCTGGAAAGCATCGATGTCCAAACCAGGAGCATTTTCAACTATCAAAAGGTCATTGTTGGGTCTTTTCAACCAAAACAACTCCAAGTAATTTATAAGATATCTCTCAATCCAAAATATATTTACAATACTGCATTTATGCTAAAGTTCAAGCAACATGAATGCATACTGTTATCACATGAAGTTGTCTGGAGTCGTATGTGTTTGTTGTGAATACCCAAGTCTGTACCCTTGCTATGTCTCCCTCTTTTCCACGCACATTCATAGGTTTTTTCCTTCGTGATTGATAAGGGAAATTTCGGGGTTTGCAATTCGGGAGAAAGTGGTGAAGTCGTTGTCAAAAGGGTCGAAACTCGAAGTTTCGAAGTGGAATAAGGGTATGATATAAGTCGTTGATCATTGGCTGAGGAGGACTGTTGATATCCGTGCGTGGAGACAATTCGTGATTCAAAAATCAGGAGTTGTGGGGTGGAGTGTGTTAAAGATTCCCAAAGACAGGAATCCAAAGAGATCATAGCTGTTGGCTGTGTGAGCGATGAGAGTCGTAGATCTCATTTAGATGAATATCCAATTTGGAATTCGGAAGGATTGGCATGGGTTGTATTCAAAACGTCTGAAGTTCGAAGCTTGAAGCGCTTAAGGAGCTAAGCCTGGGGTCGTAGCCCGAGGTCATGTGAGAGGCAGGCATAGGAAGAGAAACCAACACTCATTGCATAAAGCTGGCCAATTCAGAGTCTCGAAGAAGCAATCGTAGTCGTCGACCGCGAAGCAGATCTGACCGTCGATATGAGTAAAGTGATTTCACCGATTCGGGTATCGATAAATCTGGATTCAAGTGATGTGAAGACTCCCGAAGCGCGAAATCCAGGAACACCATTTGGGATAGGCATTGGGTCACAGCCCGAGGTCACGTTGAAAAAAGAGCCAAAGATACATGGCGTTCACCTGATGTTCCGCATCGAAGGATCTTAAACACCAAATTTTGGCACCGTCTCCACGCGAGGTCTAATGAATCCCGAAATTGGTGGACAGATAAAGCTTCAACGGTGGCACTAAAATAGTAGAGCCATCCCAGACATGAATATCTATCATACCAATGGCCCCGAATTCATATGCTCATTCAACATCGTATGTAATCACAACAAGTGGTCGCTTCCTGGTTACCTAGCCTGGTCTCCATCCCATGGAGATATCAGTTAATAGACACAGGTCGGTAGTTGAAACCTCAGCTCACTCCATAAATAGAAGGCATGTAAGCCCTATCAGAAGCGTCAAAACTGTTAGCTCGAGGAAGATTCACACACAGTTCGACAGAGAAGTACTCAGATGGAAATCTTTAGACGATATGGTTGGATCATATCTCACTTCTAGCAATTGTAAATGAGTCTGAGTATAAATAACTCAGTAGAAGATTTTGTTAAGGTCATCAACTAGTTGAGAAAAGCTTCCAACTGTGTAATTTTTTATGCCAGGATTGTTCTCTGGCTATGTATCAGATTTGAGACTTTCACATTAATAGAAGTTAGCTTCTCTCATCTCTTTGTAAAAACTGTGCTAAAACACTCGAGCATGGAGGATCCAGTCGAGGGTTGTAGTTCTATTGTAATGTAGGTTTGATTACAATATTGTTGTGACCAGTTTTAGTCAGCTTCATTGTTACCTTATTTCCCCTTACACTAAAAGGCTCGGGTATGGAGGATCTATTCGAGTTGTTGTAGTTGCATGGTAATGTAGGTTTGATTGTTATGTTGTTGTGACATATTTAAGTGTCTGAAACTTGAGTTCAAGAGTTCTCTTGAGCCTGAGTTTTTCTTCACTAAGTTGCTTGAAAGTTGAATGCCCATAGCAATCTTGTTCAATTTTCTCTCTAATTCTTCTTTCTGCTCATCTTAAACTCAAATCACTGACTGAAGTTAATGAGGCCCTCACTTTCATGTGCATTTCTTATCCAGTCTCTGTGTTAAAATCATTCTTGTACTGAGTTTTTTCCACTTGACCTCCACTCATAAAACCAACATCAACCAAACATTCTGAAGGGTAATGGTCTTGTCCTATTGCAATATGAGGGTGACTCTTAGTGATAAAATTTGTGGCGTCGTTATTGGGGAATGAATTGAAGACATTTCCCTGGGATAGAACAATAAAGAAATTATGATTCTAAAGGTGCATCAGGAATAGGTAACTTGAAGATTACAACCTGCACTTGGCGACTCCATCGTTTCATTTGTGTCTCCCAAAGGCAGACACACAAGGTCTACTCCGCAACTGCCTTTGGCAACACCTAAAGATGACCCATAAAATATTATCAGAAAAGGAAAGACCCATCGAGAAGGGATTTCGACTGTTGTATCAGGTGATTCTGATAATCTACATGATTATTTTTTCAAAACTCCAGTAGTTGCATCTAATTTTCCTATTACACCATATGTTGGAGTTTCCAGAAGTTTAAATTTTGGGATTTTCCCTGTCGAATTCTCTCCTTCTAGACCTCATTTGGTAGAGAGTTTTGACACCCATGTTTCCCCCGAGATTGTAAAGTGGTTCTGACCCATAACCTTAAAAGGTGGTCCCACTTTGGGTTTTCCTTCTCCTCCTCCTGTCATAGCCGCTGCATCTGAAGAGGGGGAAACTTGTTTTTCCTTGAACCCCATATCATTTCCCCCCAACACTCAACCCTTTATTTCCTCCCCTAGAAGCACAGTTCTAGTCTCACCTGTCCAAATTCCATCTCCCCCTGGTTCTCCTATAGTTCACATCCAAATCGCAGGTGTTAATCCTCCTAGAAGTAGAATGGATTCCATAGTGGTTGATAGGTATGCCCCTCTTGTTTTACCCCAGCCTATGAATCCCCTCCCAGTTGGAGACTACCTTAAGTACATGCCCAAGTTTACAGGAGAGGAAGACATAATTGTTGAAGAGCACCTTTCAGCTTTTTACAGTTATGGATATAATATTAATATTGAAAATGAAGATGTCTGGATGAGAGTTTTCGTACAGAGACTTGATGGTGAGGCTAGAAAATGGTTCAGAGGTCTGAATCTTGGATCTATTGGTGGGATTGAATCTCTAGATGATGCATTCTTAGGACATTGGGGGGATAAAAAAGACTTCCTTTATTATATCACAGAGTTTGAATCTCTTAAGAGAGAAGAAGGGGAATCTATCTCAGACTTATCCAAGAGATTCAACAAGATGTACAATAAGATCCCCACTGAAACTAAGCCTACTGAAAACTCTTCTGAGATCACTTATGCTAGTGCTTTTGACCCTGATTTTTCCTCCTGCTAAGAGAAAAAAGAGCTACCTCCTTGGCTCATATGCAAGCAACCCTTGAAGTGGAATCCAATATATTGGGAGTGGATAAACTTAGGAGTAAGGCTGATAGAGACAGAAGAAAAGGCAGAGATGAAGATTCGACCTATGTTTCCTCTGCTTCCCATCCTCAAGTGGATGAGTTAACAAAGCTAGTAAAATCACTTTCTGCAGAAATGGAGAAATTGAAGTGTGGGGGGAAGAAAGGTTATACGAATGCCCAAAACACTGACAATGGAGGAAGTTTCAGAAGACCAAATAATTCCCCTCAGATCATCCAAAGAGATCAAATAAATAGGGAAAGGAATGATCAAAAAATCCAAACCCCTCTCCAAAATAACCTGGTTACTGATGCAGAAGGCGAGGAAGAAGAAACTGATCTTGAAATCCATTGTCTCGGTGACACCTCTGCGTCCCCTCATTTGACTCAGTCTGCATATGAAGAGTCCCTTATGGATATCCAACTAAATGAGATGAGAAAAAGAGAAAGGACCAGTGACAGTCCAAATAGATATAACCTCAGGTCCAAGAAGAAAGAGGGAAAACCTGACAGTCCTAAGCAGCCTACTAGAACAATAACGAATCTTGCTAATGAGGTGGAAGCTAGCAGCAAATAAAAAGGGGCTCATAACCCTAAGCTAGTGATTAAAGGCCCTATCCCAGAAGTAAAGGAGATTATGAAGCCTCCATCTTCTTTTAGCTTCGAAAATGAGATCCAAAAGATTAAAATTCATGTACCTTTCTTGGAGCTAGTTAAGCATGAGGATTTCAAAAGGTACCTCTCCAAAATGCTACAGCCTGAGCCTTCATCTTATCCCACAGATTCAGTCAATATCCAAGATGAAAATCCTACTGTCATACCGAGACCTTTGGTGGAGGATAGAGACGACTCCTCCCCTCCTTTCTATACCTCATTGAACATCCGTGATAAGGTGTTGCACAACTACTTGATGGATTCGGGGGCATCTCACAATATCATGCCTAAGATTGTCATGGAGAAGCTCAGGTTGGAAGTTAAAAGAACTTACCACAACCTGTACTCGTTTGATTCCAGGAAGGTGAAGTTCCTCAGGGTTATTAAATACTTGGATGTTTCCTTGTTTCAGTTGCCAATGAAAAGCATGGTCATGGATATTGTGGTGGCTAATGTCCCCCCTAAGTTTAGGATGCTCCTGTCTAGATCTTGGATTAAAATACTGGGGGGGACCTTGCAGATGGATCTTCCATATGCCACTATCCCTATGTTTGGAGGTGAGAAAAGAAGGCTTTATAGGGAAGCACAACTTGCTTACATCATCAACGATGAAGAAAATCCAACCAATCACCCCATTTTTGCAGTAGACACTGATCTGGGAACCAGTATGTTACAACTCAGTCATGGTCCTCAAGCACCTATTGAAATCAGAAAGCATCCTGTTACCTCTCGTGAAGATCCTCCTTCAAATGTATCTGTTTGGAAAATATTTTTTTATGGAGCCTCTTCTAGGGAAAGTGTTGGGGTTGGGATAGTTTTCATTTCCCCTGCCCAAGAGATCATATCTCTGTCTTTTAAGCTTGAATTTGAAACAAAAAACAATGTGGCAGAATATGAAGCTCTTGTTTTAGGTTTGAGGACTACAAAGGACATGAATATTAAGGAGCTAGCAGTGTTTGGATGTGCTGAGTTAATCATCCATCCAGTCAGAAATCAGTATCAAGCTAAGCACCCCAGGTTGAGGGCTTATAGAAATGAAGTCTAGGATATTATCGATAGTTTCTTATTTTCTTTTAATATCTCATTTGTTCCAAGAGATGAAACCTCTATGGCAAATTCATTGGCTACCTCAGCAAGTAATTTTAGGGTCCCTTTGCCCCCAAAGCTCAAGTATGAAGTGGAAATAAAATACAGACCCTCTATTCCTGACAATGTCAAATATTGGAAGGTTTTTGAGGATGATCTTGAAGTGAAAAGATTTCTTGAGACTGTGGATGAATTCTCTGATCTGCATATTGATCAAGATCAGGATACTGAAGAAAACCCTCCTGCTAATGTTTTCCTGAATAAAATTGTTGACCATCATATTGTTCAGTTGCCAAGAAACCATATTCCAAAGGGACTNAAAGATAGATATTTCCATTAAAGTTAATAATTTTTTCATCAGTAAAACTATACACGAATCAATGCATCTGATGTGAATAAAAATACTTCGATTTTTAATTTCATTTTCACCTTTCGCAAAGTAGCAAGTTTTATCTGATTGAGAAGCTCATGCAATTCCTCTACAATAGGTAACCTCATTTTGTTTTATGGATATCATGGCACCACGGAAGATGATGAAGAAGACTAATGTGGCTGGTGAGGGTTCAAATTTGAATGCGGACATTCTATCAGACACTATGTCACGAGCTATAAACTCTGTTAAATCTTGGACACAGGTGTTTGAGATTATAGAACATGAGGTCATAAATTGTCCAAAAGACTCTGGCGATGAAGTGGATGATACTCACGGAGCTAAACTCAGATATATAGCCCAATCCGAGCTACACAAGATAGTTGCGCAGCCAAGACTCATGCCGTATAATGACATGATAAGTTGGGCCCTGGAAAGCATCGATGTCCAAACCAGGAGCATTTTCAACTATCAAAAGGTCATTGTTGGGTCTTTTCGACCAAAACAACTCCAAGTAATTTATAAGATATCTCTCAATCCAAAATATATTTACAATACTGCATTTATGCTAAAGTTCAAGCAACATGAATGCATATTGTTATCACATGAAGTTGTCTGGAGTTGTATGTGTTTGTTGTGAATACCCAAGTCTGCACCCTTTCTCTGTCTCCCTCTTTTCCACGCACATTCATAGGTTTTTTCCTTCGTGATTGATAAGGGAAATTTCGGGGTTTGCAATTCGGGAGAAAGTGGTGAAGTCGTTGTCAAAAGGGTTGAAACTCGAAGTTTCGAAGTGGAATAAGGGTATGATCTAAGTCGTTGATCATTGGCTGAGGAGGACTGTTGATATCTGTGCGTGGAGACAATTCGCGATTCAAAAATCAGGAGTTGTGGGGTGGAGTGTGTTAAAGATTCCCAAAGACAGGAATCCAAAGAGATCATAGTTGTTGGTTGTGTGAGCGATGAGAGTCGTAGATCTCATTTAGATGAATATCCAATTTGGAATTCGGAAGGATTGGCATGGGTTGTATTCAAAACGTCTGAAGTTCGAAGCTTGAAGCGCTTAAGGAGCTAAGCCTGGGGTCGTAGCCCGAGGTCATGTGAGAGGCAGGCATAGGAAGAGAAACCAACACTCATTGCATAAAGCTGGCCAATTCAGAGTCTCGAAGAAGCAATCGTAGTCGTCGACCGCGAAGCAGATCTGACCGTCGATATGAGTAAAGTGATTTCACCGATTCGGGTATCGATAAATCTGGATTCAAGTGATGTGAAGACTCCCGAAGCGCGAAATCCAGGAACACCATTTGGGATAGGCATTGGGTCACAGCCCGAGGTCACGTTGAAAAAAGAGCCAAAGATACATGGCGTTCACCTGATGTTCCGCATCGAAGGATCTTAAACACCAAATTTTGGCACCGTCTCCACGCGAGGTCTAATGAATCCCGAAATTGGTGGACAGATAAAGCTTCAACGGTGGCACTAAAATAGTAGAGCCATCCCAGACATGAATATCTATCATACCAATGGCCCCGAATTCATATGCTCATTCAACATCGTATGTAATCACAACAAGTGGTCGCTTCCTGGTTACCTAGCCTGGTCTCCATCCCATGGAGATATCAGTTAATAGACACAGGTCGGTAGTTGAAACCTCAGCTCACTCCATAAATAGAAGGCATGTAAGCCCTATCAGAAGCGTCAAAACTGTTAGCTCGAGGAAGATTCACACACAGTTCGACAGAGAAGTACTCAGATGGAAATCTTTAGACGATATGGTTGGATCATATCTCACTTCTAGCAATTGTAAATGAGTCTGAGTATAAATAACTCAGTAGAAGATTTTGTTAAGGTCATCAACTAGTTGAGAAAAGCTTCCAACTGTGTAATTTTTTATGCCAGGATTGTTCTCTGGCTATGTATCAGATTTGAGACTTTCACATTAATAGAAGTTAGCTTCTCTCATCTCTTTGTAAAAACTGTGCTAAAACACTCGAGCATGGAGGATCCAGTCGAGGGTTGTAGTTCTATTGTAATGTAGGTTTGATTACAATATTGTTGTGACCAGTTTTAGTCAGCTTCATTGTTACCTTATTTCCCCTTACACTAAAAGGCTCGGGTATGGAGGATCTATTCGAGTTGTTGTAGTTGCATGGTAATGTAGGTTTGATTGTTATGTTGTTGTGACATATTTAAGTGTCTGAAACTTGAGTTCAAGAGTTCTCTTGAGCCTGAGTTTTTCTTCACTAAGTTGCTTGAAAGTTGAATGCCCATAGCAATCTTGTTCAATTTTCTCTCTAATTCTTCTTTCTGCTCATCTTAAACTCAAATCACTGACTGAAGTTAATGAGGCCCTCACTTTCATGTGCATTTCTTATCCAGTCTCTGTGTTAAAATCATTCTTGTACTGAGTTTTTTCCACTTGACCTCCACTCATAAAACCAACATCAACCAAACATTCTGAAGGGTAATGGTCTTGTCCTATTGCAATATGAGGGTGACTCTTAGTGATAAAATTTGTGGCGTCGTTATTGGGGAATGAATTGAAGACATTTCCCTGGGATAGAACAATAAAGAAATTATGATTCTAAAGGTGCATCAGGAATAGGTAACTTGAAGATTACAACCTGCACTTGGCGACTCCATCGTTTCATTTGTGTCTCCCAAAGGCAGACACACAAGGTCTACTCCGCAACTGCCTTTGGCAACACCTAAAGATGACCCATAAAATATTATCAGAAAAGGAAAGACCCATCGAGAAGGGATTTCGACTGTTGTATCAGGTGATTCTGATAATCTACATGATTATTTTTTCAAAACTCCAGTAGTTGCATCTAATTTTCCTATTACACCATATGTTGGAGTTTCCAGAAGTTTAAATTTTGGGATTTTCCCTGTCGAATTCTCTCCTTCTAGACCTCATTTGGTAGAGAGTTTTGACACCCATGTTTCCCCCGAGATTGTAAAGTGGTTCTGACCCATAACCTTAAAAGGTGGTCCCACTTTGGGTTTTCCTTCTCCTCCTCCTGTCATAGCCGCTGCATCTGAAGAGGGGGAAACTTGTTTTTCCTTGAACCCCATATCATTTCCCCCCAACACTCAACCCTTTATTTCCTCCCCTAGAAGCACAGTTCTAGTCTCACCTGTCCAAATTCCATCTCCCCCTGGTTCTCCTATAGTTCACATCCAAATCGCAGGTGTTAATCCTCCTAGAAGTAGAATGGATTCCATAGTGGTTGATAGGTATGCCCCTCTTGTTTTACCCCAGCCTATGAATCCCCTCCCAGTTGGAGACTACCTTAAGTACATGCCCAAGTTTACAGGAGAGGAAGACATAATTGTTGAAGAGCACCTTTCAGCTTTTTACAGTTATGGATATAATATTAATATTGAAAATGAAGATGTCTGGATGAGAGTTTTCGTACAGAGACTTGATGGTGAGGCTAGAAAATGGTTCAGAGGTCTGAATCTTGGATCTATTGGTGGGATTGAATCTCTAGATGATGCATTCTTAGGACATTGGGGGGATAAAAAAGACTTCCTTTATTATATCACAGAGTTTGAATCTCTTAAGAGAGAAGAAGGGGAATCTATCTCAGACTTATCCAAGAGATTCAACAAGATGTACAATAAGATCCCCACTGAAACTAAGCCTACTGAAAACTCTTCTGAGATCACTTATGCTAGTGCTTTTGACCCTGATTTTTCCTCCTGCTAAGAGAAAAAAGAGCTACCTCCTTGGCTCATATGCAAGCAACCCTTGAAGTGGAATCCAATATATTGGGAGTGGATAAACTTAGGAGTAAGGCTGATAGAGACAGAAGAAAAGGCAGAGATGAAGATTCGACCTATGTTTCCTCTGCTTCCCATCCTCAAGTGGATGAGTTAACAAAGCTAGTAAAATCACTTTCTGCAGAAATGGAGAAATTGAAGTGTGGGGGGAAGAAAGGTTATACGAATGCCCAAAACACTGACAATGGAGGAAGTTTCAGAAGACCAAATAATTCCCCTCAGATCATCCAAAGAGATCAAATAAATAGGGAAAGGAATGATCAAAAAATCCAAACCCCTCTCCAAAATAACCTGGTTACTGATGCAGAAGGCGAGGAAGAAGAAACTGATCTTGAAATCCATTGTCTCGGTGACACCTCTGCGTCCCCTCATTTGACTCAGTCTGCATATGAAGAGTCCCTTATGGATATCCAACTAAATGAGATGAGAAAAAGAGAAAGGACCAGTGACAGTCCAAATAGATATAACCTCAGGTCCAAGAAGAAAGAGGGAAAACCTGACAGTCCTAAGCAGCCTACTAGAACAATAACGAATCTTGCTAATGAGGTGGAAGCTAGCAGCAAATAAAAAGGGGCTCATAACCCTAAGCTAGTGATTAAAGGCCCTATCCCAGAAGTAAAGGAGATTATGAAGCCTCCATCTTCTTTTAGCTTCGAAAATGAGATCCAAAAGATTAAAATTCATGTACCTTTCTTGGAGCTAGTTAAGCATGAGGATTTCAAAAGGTACCTCTCCAAAATGCTACAGCCTGAGCCTTCATCTTATCCCACAGATTCAGTCAATATCCAAGATGAAAATCCTACTGTCATACCGAGACCTTTGGTGGAGGATAGAGACGACTCCTCCCCTCCTTTCTATACCTCATTGAACATCCGTGATAAGGTGTTGCACAACTACTTGATGGATTCGGGGGCATCTCACAATATCATGCCTAAGATTGTCATGGAGAAGCTCAGGTTGGAAGTTAAAAGAACTTACCACAACCTGTACTCGTTTGATTCCAGGAAGGTGAAGTTCCTCAGGGTTATTAAATACTTGGATGTTTCCTTGTTTCAGTTGCCAATGAAAAGCATGGTCATGGATATTGTGGTGGCTAATGTCCCCCCTAAGTTTAGGATGCTCCTGTCTAGATCTTGGATTAAAATACTGGGGGGGACCTTGCAGATGGATCTTCCATATGCCACTATCCCTATGTTTGGAGGTGAGAAAAGAAGGCTTTATAGGGAAGCACAACTTGCTTACATCATCAACGATGAAGAAAATCCAACCAATCACCCCATTTTTGCAGTAGACACTGATCTGGGAACCAGTATGTTACAACTCAGTCATGGTCCTCAAGCACCTATTGAAATCAGAAAGCATCCTGTTACCTCTCGTGAAGATCCTCCTTCAAATGTATCTGTTTGGAAAATATTTTTTTATGGAGCCTCTTCTAGGGAAAGTGTTGGGGTTGGGATAGTTTTCATTTCCCCTGCCCAAGAGATCATATCTCTGTCTTTTAAGCTTGAATTTGAAACAAAAAACAATGTGGCAGAATATGAAGCTCTTGTTTTAGGTTTGAGGACTACAAAGGACATGAATATTAAGGAGCTAGCAGTGTTTGGATGTGCTGAGTTAATCATCCATCCAGTCAGAAATCAGTATCAAGCTAAGCACCCCAGGTTGAGGGCTTATAGAAATGAAGTCTAGGATATTATCGATAGTTTCTTATTTTCTTTTAATATCTCATTTGTTCCAAGAGATGAAACCTCTATGGCAAATTCATTGGCTACCTCAGCAAGTAATTTTAGGGTCCCTTTGCCCCCAAAGCTCAAGTATGAAGTGGAAATAAAATACAGACCCTCTATTCCTGACAATGTCAAATATTGGAAGGTTTTTGAGGATGATCTTGAAGTGAAAAGATTTCTTGAGACTGTGGATGAATTCTCTGATCTGCATATTGATCAAGATCAGGATACTGAAGAAAACCCTCCTGCTAATGTTTTCCTGAATAAAATTGTTGACCATCATATTGTTCAGTTGCCAAGAAACCATATTCCAAAGGGACTTGTCCCTTTGGAGAGATTGTTTGACAAAAATGATGTTGCTATGAAGGTTAAAGGTTCAAATGAAGAGGATGATGTGACTGAATGAAATCTAGGAACATAGGAGGATCCCAGGCATGTCAAATTATCTAGCAGTCTATCAAAGGAGCAAAGGGTTGAGTATGTCAAGTTGTTGAGGGAGTTTACTGATGTTATTTCTTGGAAATATGAATACTTAAGAACATATGACAATAAAATCATTGAGCATAAGATCCCTTTGAAAGAAGAGGCCAGACCTTTCAGGCAGAAACTTAGACAGATAAACCCCATGATGTTGCCTATTATGGAGAGGGAAGTAAAGAAGTTGTTAAATGCCCGGATCATCATTCCCTTAAGATTTTCAGAATGGGTGGAAAACTTGGTCCCTGTGAGGAAGAAAAATGGGGAAATCATATTATGTGTAGATTTCATAAATTTGAACAGGAGCTCCAAAAAGGATAACTACCCCTTGCCAAAGATGGAGCACATTTTGCATAGAGTGGATGGTTCATCCAGGATGTCTATGATTGATGGATTCTCTGGCTATAATCAGATCTATGTCCTTCCCAAAGATAGAGAGAAGACAACTTTAACTACTCCTTGGGGCACATTCATGTATACTAAAATGCCCTTTGGATTGATGAATGCAGGATAAACCTTCCAGCGAGCCATGGACATTGCCTTCATTGGGGAAAAAGATAAATTTGTAATCATATATCTGGATGACATTACAGTATTCTCGAGGTCTGATAAAGAGCACTGTCATCATTTGAAGAATATCTTCCTAAAGTGCAAGAGGTTTGATCTCTCCCTCAATCCCAAGAAATCTTTATTTTCTATGAAAGAGGGAAAATTGTTGGGGCATATTGTGTCAGCTGAAGGGGTGAGAATTGATCCAAGCAGAGTAGAGGCCATCCAGGCCTTATCTTTCCCCAGATCTAAGAAAGAGGTTCAGTCTTTCTTGGGTAAAATCAACTTTTTGAGGAGGTTCATTTCTAATTTTGTTGAGTTGGTTAAGCACATTACATCCATGCTTAAAAAGGGGAATGAAGTGAAGTGGACTGTTGAGTCCAGAAATTATTTCGACCAAATCAAGAGGGATTTAACTAAAGAACCTGTGCTCATCATCCCTGACTATTCTAAAGAATTTATGATATTTTCCTTTGCCTCATCTAATACATTGGTTGTTGTTTTTCTATAGAAAAACACGGAGGGGTTGGAGCAGCCTATTTCCTTTTTTAGCAGAGCATTGAGGAATGTCGAGATGAGATATGATATCATGGAGAAATAGGCATATTCTTTGGTAAAATCCCTCAAGGATTTCAGGATCTATGTTCTTCATTCAAAGGTTATAGAATATGTCCCCTCAGCCTCAGTAAAAGAGATCTTGATCCAGCCTGACATAGATGGGAAGAGACACAAATGGATTTCCAAAATTCTAGATTTCAACCTAGAAATAAGGCCCACTAAATTGGTAAAGGGTCAAGACTTAGCTAGGCTTTTGGATGAATCAAAATGCAAGTATTTGGAGATAAATTTCATGAACACACACTCAGAAAATCAACAAACTGAGATTGTTGATAATGACATTCAGGTCATCCTCAACTTAGCAGAATGCACCTGGTATAAAGACATCATATATTTACTGCAAACATTAAGGCCTCCTTATGGTTAGGACAAAAACAAGGTGAGAGCCTTGAAACTCAAAGAAATCAAATATTGTCTCATTGATCAGGTTTTGTACAGGAAGGATCCCTTTGGATTCTTTTTGAGGTGTCTGGGACCACAAGAGGCCCAAAGAGCTATGATTGATTTTCATGAAAACTCATGTGGGGGACACCATTTTTGGAGGACCACATCTTACAAGATCCTCAGAGCCGAGTATTTCTAACCCAACCCTTTTTTCTGATGTTTGTGCGAAGGTTAGAGCTTGTGTCAAGTGTCAAAAGTTTGCTGCAAAGCAACAACTCAATTATTTTCCTTTGAAACCAGTAATGGTTTCTAGACCTTTTCAACAATGGTGTCTTGACTTCATTGGAGAGATCCACCCAGCCTCAAGTGGTCATCACAGGTGGATTTTGACTACCACTGATTATTTTACCAAATGGATAGAGGCCATCCCTACAAGGAGTGTCTCCCACAAGGTAATCATAAGCTTCCATGAAGATATCATGTCCAGATTTGACTGTCCAAGAAGGATTGTTACAAACAATGCTGCCTCTTTTAGAGTTGAGCCATTTATTAATTTTTGTGAGCAGTATGGGATTACATTAATCCATTCCACTCCCTACTACCCTCAGGGAAATGGTTTAGTAGAGTCCTTTAACAAAAGCCTCGTAAATATCATCAAAAAATTGTTAGAAGACAACAAGAAAGCCTGGGATTCAAAGCTGAAATTTACCTTATGGGATGACAGGATTACAACAAAGAGGTCGCTTGACATTTCCCCTTTTCATCTTGTGTATGGGGTTGAGGCTATTTTTCCTACTCAACTCACCTTTCCTATGGCAAAATTCCTCTAGGACTTCCAAGGAGAACTCGATGATATGGTCAGGAGGACACTATAGCTAGTAGAAGTACAGTAGACCAGGGAGCAATTGCTTGATAAAGCACAGTATCATTAGCAAAAAATAAAACGAGCCTTCAACAAGAGGGCAAGCAAGGAAAATTTTCAGCTGGGGGATTTGGTGCTCAAGTGGGATGCCCCCAAGCAAGACAAAGGAAAACATGATAAATTCGAAGCCTTATGGATTGGTCCCTTCAAGATTTCTGAGGTATTTTCAAACAACACTTATAAATTGAAAAACTTGGGGGATTCAGAAGTCTTTGGTGGCCCTATCAATGAGAACTTTATGAAAAAAAAAATTCTTAAGCTGTGATCGGCGTTCCACCATTGTAATTACCACTTCCTTTTTATTTCTATTTTGAACAAGAGACTCCATAACTCAAAGCTAAGGCACTGAAGTTGCGCATTCTTGGAATCTCATAGGGAGCATGCCATCCCTTGTGGAGCCAATGTTATCACATGAAGTTGTCTGGAGTCATATGTGTTTGTTGTGAATACCCAAGTCTGCACCCCTGCTCTGTCTCCCTCTTTTCCACGCACCATTCATAGGTTTTTTCCTTCATGGTTGATAAGGTAAATTTCAGGGTTCGCG
>JZKD02S0684348.1:0-15320 GCA_000966675.3 Picea glauca | reverse complement strand
TATAGGTCCCAGACCACATATCCCAGGAGTGCACTGGGTGCCCTAGATCTCGTCTAGGGTCTTAGCCATCTTCCAGGAGAATGGCTCTCGCTGCTGCATGTAAATTTAACACATACCATGATACCTAGACTCATTACCTCATGGAGCAAGACTTACTGCTACTTTAGGACTAGGCTGGTGGGATGGATGCTGCTCCTGCTAATAAATGGGCTGCACTGAAGAAAAGAGGGGCCCTTCGGGGCCATGCTCAAGTCATCCGACTCTTGGCACTCCATGTCTAGGAGCTATGGGCCTCGAGACATGATCTCCTTAGTTATCCCTAGGGTAGGGGAAAACCAGTAAGTGAGAGGATTTTATTGGCTTTGGAGGAAGAAAACATTATAGCAGCTAATTCAAAAATTTCGTACAGCCCAGCAAAAGCAACATGCTTTTTTGGTTCCCTTTTTGGCCTCGCTTTTTTGGCCCTAAAAAATCGGTCCAGCAAAAGCAACTTGCTTTTTTGGTTCCCTTTTGGCCTCGCTTTTTTGGCCCTAAAAAATCGGTCCTGCTTTTTTGGCACCGCTTATTCGGTCCAGTTTTTCCGACCCTGCTTTTTCGGTCCAATTTTTTCCGACCCTGCTTTTTTGGGCTTAAAAAATCGGTCCTGCTTTTTCCGCCCCGAAAAATCGACCTTTCCTCTATCTGCAAATTCGCCCTCTTCCTCAATCATATCACCCTTTTCCTCTCAACTCAATGTGTCTCTCACACTCTCTGTGAGTCTCTCACATTGTGTATGTGACTCTCTCACCTCCTCCTACAATGTGTGACACAAGTACATGAGCATGACTCCCTCTTGCTTCTATGCACTGATTGCGTGCCTCTCACTCTCCTTAGATCTGCTTTTATAATTTCTTAATGACTAAAACCCTATCTCCAAAGTGATCAACGATCAAGATTTGATCTTGATCTCTTGAGATCAACAACTGTGACTTAAGATGACTTAAATCACTTAAGTCACTGAACTTTATAAAAAGTCACTTTAGTTATTAAATAAAAGCCACTTCAACAACAAAGTTGCTATCTAGAGTGTTGCTCGAACACCTCCGCATGCTAGGCACCGTCAATGCAAAAGCACTTGCCCGAGCTACCCCAAAAGCTAACACTCCCTCTTAGTGAGGAAGGTAATTCTGGAAGAACCTCCTCCTGGATCAATCTCTAACCCCATAAAATCTGTTGCCATTGTAGTTGTTCCCTCTGCACTGGAAGACCCTCCTGCTACCTCTGTTGCACTTTGATTTGATATATGATCCAAGATCCCCTTGGACCCCACTACAGGCTGTCCCAGCACCCTGTACATCATACCCTCCCTGATGTTAAGCCTCACTGCTGCATCCTGGGTATCTGCTCCCTCTGAACGTATGAGTACATGTCCATCCTCGAACATCACTGCATACCCCATATCCTCTAGAGCTGACACTGAGAGAAAATTAACCTTCAACTTTGGAACAAACATCACCTCGACCACCTCCAGAGAACCACCCGACTCTAGCTAGAATCTGACGCATCCAACCCCCTTCACTGCATGCATGGTGCTAGCCCCACTGCTCACATGCAAGTCTAAGCCTGTCTTCGAAACACTAAGGAACACCGACCTCATTCCCGTGATATGGTGAGATGATCCACTGTCCATGAACCATGCCCCAATGTCCACCAACTCTGCAACATTGTTGCTCGAAAGAGAGGCGAGTAGAAAATTCCTCGAATTTCTCCGCAAACTCATCTGTCTCAATAGGATGTTGATGCTACTACATGTGCCTCCTTTTTCTTGTTGGGACACTGGCTAGCATAGTGGCTAGTCTTATGACATGCAAAGCATTTCACTTTACTCATGTCCTTTCCATCTCTCCTTCATTTTTCCGAGCAAAACCCCAACAATCTCTGCAAATCCTTGTGCCGAAGTCTTCAGTGCCGCTCTTCAGAGTCTCAACTTTGATACCATGTTAAATTTTCCAATTACTCAGTCACTGAGATTAATGCCAATAATTACTAAACTAAGAAATTTACTTTGCTGATATAAATTTCAGAATTATGCAGTTAACTTACAGCTGAGTAATAAACCATAAAAATGATAGCGGAATCATAAACAACACACATTTGAACACAGGTATTTTTGGCCACTGCCCCTGGAAAAACCCTGAAGGGAAAACTAGTAAGTGAGAGGACTTTATTGGCTTCAGAGGAAGAAAAAATTACAGCAGCTAATTCAAAAATTTCTTACATCCTAGCAAAAGCGGCCCGCTTTTTCGGCCCTAAAAAATCGGTGCTGTTTTTTCAGCCCCGAAAAATCGGCCTTTCCTCCAGATGCACATTCGCTCTCTTCCTCAGCCAAATCACCCTCTTCCTCTCAACTCAATGTGTTTCTCACACCCTCACACTCTCTGTGAGTCTTTCACATTGTGTATGTGATTCTCACCTCCTCACACAATGTGTGACACAAGTACATAAGCAAGACTCCCTCTTGCTCCTATGCACTCATTGTGTGCCTCTCACTCTCCTTAGATCTGCTTTATAGTCTCCTAATGACTAAAACCCTATCTCCAAAGTGATCAATGATCAAGATCTGATCTCGATCTCTTGAGATCAACGACTGTGACTTAATCTCTCGTTGAGATGACTTAAATCACTTAAGTCACTCAACTTTATAAAAAGTCACTTTACTCATTAAATAAAAGCCACTTAAACAACAAAGTTGATATCTAGAGAGTGTTGCTTGGCAACCTCCGCATGCTAGGCACCGCTAATGCAGAAGTACTTGTCCGAGCTACCCCAAAAACTAACAGTGACTATTATCTATTCAGCTGTTATACATGCTTTAGGAGAAATGGTCATAATTCGAAATGCAGGGAAAGATTTTAAACAATCCCTCGCCTCAGCCAAACATCTCCTGAGGAGGCAAATTTTAATTGCTCCTTCATGATGACTTCCTTAATGTTGTCGTCCTCTTATAAAAACTGCTCCTTTTCTTGCTATCCTAGGGGCCATGAGTCCCAATCTTTGTTCTGATCTGTTCATTCTAGCTTTTCATTGGCATTTAAACCAAATGTTTGTTACTAAAAGCAGTTGTTATATTGACACGTACATTTTTATGTCTGCTATTAGCATTATGATGGTCAAGTATACCAAAACCACAACTCCTGATCTTCTTCTCTAATAATTTATGAGGGCAGCCTGACGTATATTTGCCCAAATTGTAAATATTTCTGGATTTTTTATTAATATATTCATCACTAACCACGGGGAGGCCACTTACTCGTCACTATTTATTTCTCAATATGTGCATGCACATCTAATATCAGATATCCACATCCATACAAAAGTATATACAATGTACATAAAAACCCCTTAGCCCAATGATGTATAAAAACACATCTGATTTTAAAATATAGACCTAATGGATTCTTGTGTCCACAAACACATAAAATTGTGTTTATATAGATAATAGCGTTTATGTGCAGACTACTGTTTTCCTACAAATTCTTTAGGGAGCTGGCTTGAAATCATAGAGTGTGATTAAAGGGAATTTTTTTTTTTTTTTGCAGAACTCAAATGAAATGATTGCAACAGTAATGTATTGGATTATGAAGTTAAATATTGAGTAAGGTTAGACTAGAAATGTGCCACTTCTAAGATTCTGACAAATGTTTTGCATGCATAGAGCATGGCGACTGACAGGTCACTGAAGTCAATTGCGAGTAACACAGTTGAAATAAAACATGGACAAGGAAAACCATAGGTCATGACTCATAAGACTATCTGATGTCTCTTTTGTTCAAACTTCACACATGATGGCTGCTTTAGTGCTTTCCTCCTAAAAATTGACCAACAAATTCCAAGCTTTTTGCAGCCATCAAAATTTATAGCCCACTTAAGTGACGGGGACACTGTTTTGAGCCGCTGTCTTACATAATTTTAACCATAACTCTCCTCCAAAGATACATTTTGTAGTAGTACATAACAAATCACCCCCTTTTCTTTTGGAAAACTTTAATATCAAGTACTATTGGTCATTATTTTGTCTCACTGGATGACAGTTATATTACATTGTGTCTTGCAGGTGAGACAAAACAAAGGACAAATTCAGAGTTCTCAGTTCCAGCAGCCTGTTTCTTCAGGGCAGTCTTTGCAAAGCATGCAAGCAATTGGAATGATGGGGTCACTTGGTTTAGGCTCACAAAATAGAATGAGTGGGCCTCTTTATGCGCAACAACGCATTGGACAAGGCACATTGAGATCACCACCATCACAATCCCCACAACAATCACTCTCTTCTCCTCAGGTACAGGCTTCAGTCAAACAAGTTCCAAGTTTTTAGACTATTTATTTACCCAGAGCTAATAGGTATACTTATCAAATTAATTTATATTCCAACCTTAAACTTTTTACTTAAAATGCAAAGCTATTGAAAAACACCCTGAAATAAAGTAGTGTTGAATCATTATTTGTAAACTTGTCATAAACTGGAAAGTGTCTAGGCACACCAGTTTTTTTGGTAATATTTATTTTCCATCGACTACAACTTTTGGGTTGTAGAGATTAATTATTAGAAAATCTTTTTGGCACTGCATTTTAAAAATGGATTAGATGGCCATAGCTAGCCAGATGTGATGCGAATTCTGTCTTCTTTTTCTCTCTTGAAAATGATACTTTATTGATTGGAAAAATTATCAATGTAAATCTTCAAAACTTCACTTAAGCTCATATTGAACTGAGGGGATAATCACACCATGGTTGAAACTAGGGGAGAGCCTCACGATTAGAATCTTATAGCATTAGTTGTCAGGATCCACAAAAGGAAACAAAATTGGCTCCACTCGAGGTGCATACGAACCAAATGTGAAAATTTTGGAAATCTGCACTTCAAAACAATTCAGAAATTTCACCTCATTAACTTGACGTTCCTTGGATCTATTTCATATTGAACTTGTGACTTTGAAAGTTAAAGCAAAGCCTCATAGAACTTTCAGCCTTATGGCTGAATCTGAAATATTTATTATACTTCAATTCTGTTCAACCTTTTCACTAGGCAACCTCAAGATGATAGACACCAAAAATGTACTTGGAGAAATGATATCACAGCCCTTAGGGCACAATCTCAACCAACACAAAGATCTGAAACTTCTATGACAGCAGATTTTGTAAGAGTCTAAATCTGTTTCTTAGCTTCATCTAGGCATGCTAAAACAAATAACATTTCAGCCTGGCTATCGCAAAAAATTAACTCGTTAAAACAGCCATGAAACTATTCATAACAATGGTAAACCAAAGTCTGATTTTTAGATCTGCAACATATAAATTTAGGACAACAATAATACACTTCATATATTACACAAATGAAGATAATGTACAATACCTTAGCCCATCCCAAGCTAGTACAACAAGTCCTTTCAGCTCATCCCAAGCAAGGATTCTCCATTTGCTTCCCAAACCCTAGTCAGTGTTGATGTTTTTAGCATCGGACAGGAACCTCTGCACAGGTCTAGTAACAGACGCGTGGAAGTCGTCCAAAAGTCCTTTCAGACCTTTGTAATTCACTTTAATTAAAGTTAATTATTAAAGTGAATAGACTTTTATTAATTGAGTGATTAATCTAATAAAATGTAAAGTATTTACATTAGTGAATTAGATGAATCTTGACTGTTGATCTGGACTTAATTTTGTTAGAATAATGTAGATGTGCTCGTTTAACCATAGACAATGCTACACCATTGTCACCAAACCATAGGCTCAAAGCCACCCCTGAGCACCTTAACCTTTGACAAAAAGAATGATTCCAGGAAGCCACACCATAACCAACAGATAACCAAGAGAGCGAACCTTCTCAAAGGGTAGTGCACAAGAGAATGTACCAGAAAGACTGAAAAAGAGAAAACTGCCCAACAGCAGCTGCTGCTGCTTCTCCTCCAAACTTGCGCACTGTTTCTGGTTTTTTGGGTGAGAGTGAGTGAACAAATGAGCCAAGACGTCCTCTATTTATACTAATCTGTCCAATGACTTTTTTGGCTAGGCCGACCTGACTTTTTGGTAATTATATTTTCTATTTATCTTTTTCCTGTGAGGTCGACTTGTCTTCCTGGAGGATAATACCTTAATATTATATATTCTGCTGAGCTGACATGTCTTCTATGGTTCTCACACATCTGTTTAGGGTTTCTCTTGCTTCCAGAATATTCTATTCTAATTAAAGGTTACATATGGAGGTTAATACCTCCCACAACTACCATAATATCAACATTCCCTCTTAGCTAGGGAGGTATTAATGGTCTCGACCACATCCATCCATCTTCACATGGCATGGGCAAGACTCTCATAGTCTTGTAAACCATTCTACAGGTAGCATCATCACGTCACACATGGCTACACCCATGTGGACCTGTCAATCTCGTCTAGGGGCCACAACCCGCTAGAGAACACTAGAGCTACACCTCGTAGTGTGTGTCACCATCATCGTCATGGGATNAGACTCATTACCTCATGGAGCAAGACTTACTGCTACTTTAGGACTAGGCTGGTGGGATGGATGCTGCTCCTGCTAATAAATGGGCTGCACTGAAGAAAAGAGGGGCCCTTCGGGGCCATGCTCAAGTCATCCGACTCTTGGCACTCCATGTCTAGGAGCTATGGGCCTCGAGACATGATCTCCTTAGTTATCCCTAGGGTAGGGGAAAACCAGTAAGTGAGAGGATTTTATTGGCTTTGGAGGAAGAAAACATTATAGCAGCTAATTCAAAAATTTCGTACAGCCCAGCAAAAGCAACATGCTTTTTTGGTTCCCTTTTTGGCCTCGCTTTTTTGGCCCTAAAAAATCGGTCCAGCAAAAGCAACTTGCTTTTTTGGTTCCCTTTTGGCCTCGCTTTTTTGGCCCTAAAAAATCGGTCCTGCTTTTTTGGCACCGCTTATTCGGTCCAGTTTTTCCGACCCTGCTTTTTCGGTCCAATTTTTTCCGACCCTGCTTTTTTGGGCTTAAAAAATCGGTCCTGCTTTTTCCGCCCCGAAAAATCGACCTTTCCTCTATCTGCAAATTCGCCCTCTTCCTCAATCATATCACCCTTTTCCTCTCAACTCAATGTGTCTCTCACACTCTCTGTGAGTCTCTCACATTGTGTATGTGACTCTCTCACCTCCTCCTACAATGTGTGACACAAGTACATGAGCATGACTCCCTCTTGCTTCTATGCACTGATTGCGTGCCTCTCACTCTCCTTAGATCTGCTTTTATAATTTCTTAATGACTAAAACCCTATCTCCAAAGTGATCAACGATCAAGATTTGATCTTGATCTCTTGAGATCAACAACTGTGACTTAAGATGACTTAAATCACTTAAGTCACTGAACTTTATAAAAAGTCACTTTAGTTATTAAATAAAAGCCACTTCAACAACAAAGTTGCTATCTAGAGTGTTGCTCGAACACCTCCGCATGCTAGGCACCGTCAATGCAAAAGCACTTGCCCGAGCTACCCCAAAAGCTAACACTCCCTCTTAGTGAGGAAGGTAATTCTGGAAGAACCTCCTCCTGGATCAATCTCTAACCCCATAAAATCTGTTGCCATTGTAGTTGTTCCCTCTGCACTGGAAGACCCTCCTGCTACCTCTGTTGCACTTTGATTTGATATATGATCCAAGATCCCCTTGGACCCCACTACAGGCTGTCCCAGCACCCTGTACATCATACCCTCCCTGATGTTAAGCCTCACTGCTGCATCCTGGGTATCTGCTCCCTCTGAACGTATGAGTACATGTCCATCCTCGAACATCACTGCATACCCCATATCCTCTAGAGCTGACACTGAGAGAAAATTAACCTTCAACTTTGGAACAAACATCACCTCGACCACCTCCAGAGAACCACCCGACTCTAGCTAGAATCTGACGCATCCAACCCCCTTCACTGCATGCATGGTGCTAGCCCCACTGCTCACATGCAAGTCTAAGCCTGTCTTCGAAACACTAAGGAACACCGACCTCATTCCCGTGATATGGTGAGATGATCCACTGTCCATGAACCATGCCCCAATGTCCACCAACTCTGCAACATTGTTGCTCGAAAGAGAGGCGAGTAGAAAATTCCTCGAATTTCTCCGCAAACTCATCTGTCTCAATAGGATGTTGATGCTACTACATGTGCCTCCTTTTTCTTGTTGGGACACTGGCTAGCATAGTGGCTAGTCTTATGACATGCAAAGCATTTCACTTTACTCATGTCCTTTCCATCTCTCCTTCATTTTTCCGAGCAAAACCCCAACAATCTCTGCAAATCCTTGTGCCGAAGTCTTCAGTGCCGCTCTTCAGAGTCTCAACTTTGATACCATGTTAAATTTTCCAATTACTCAGTCACTGAGATTAATGCCAATAATTACTAAACTAAGAAATTTACTTTGCTGATATAAATTTCAGAATTATGCAGTTAACTTACAGCTGAGTAATAAACCATAAAAATGATAGCGGAATCATAAACAACACACATTTGAACACAGGTATTTTTGGCCACTGCCCCTGGAAAAACCCTGAAGGGAAAACTAGTAAGTGAGAGGACTTTATTGGCTTCAGAGGAAGAAAAAATTACAGCAGCTAATTCAAAAATTTCTTACATCCTAGCAAAAGCGGCCCGCTTTTTCGGCCCTAAAAAATCGGTGCTGTTTTTTCAGCCCCGAAAAATCGGCCTTTCCTCCAGATGCACATTCGCTCTCTTCCTCAGCCAAATCACCCTCTTCCTCTCAACTCAATGTGTTTCTCACACCCTCACACTCTCTGTGAGTCTTTCACATTGTGTATGTGATTCTCACCTCCTCACACAATGTGTGACACAAGTACATAAGCAAGACTCCCTCTTGCTCCTATGCACTCATTGTGTGCCTCTCACTCTCCTTAGATCTGCTTTATAGTCTCCTAATGACTAAAACCCTATCTCCAAAGTGATCAATGATCAAGATCTGATCTCGATCTCTTGAGATCAACGACTGTGACTTAATCTCTCGTTGAGATGACTTAAATCACTTAAGTCACTCAACTTTATAAAAAGTCACTTTACTCATTAAATAAAAGCCACTTAAACAACAAAGTTGATATCTAGAGAGTGTTGCTTGGCAACCTCCGCATGCTAGGCACCGCTAATGCAGAAGTACTTGTCCGAGCTACCCCAAAAACTAACAGTGACTATTATCTATTCAGCTGTTATACATGCTTTAGGAGAAATGGTCATAATTCGAAATGCAGGGAAAGATTTTAAACAATCCCTCGCCTCAGCCAAACATCTCCTGAGGAGGCAAATTTTAATTGCTCCTTCATGATGACTTCCTTAATGTTGTCGTCCTCTTATAAAAACTGCTCCTTTTCTTGCTATCCTAGGGGCCATGAGTCCCAATCTTTGTTCTGATCTGTTCATTCTAGCTTTTCATTGGCATTTAAACCAAATGTTTGTTACTAAAAGCAGTTGTTATATTGACACGTACATTTTTATGTCTGCTATTAGCATTATGATGGTCAAGTATACCAAAACCACAACTCCTGATCTTCTTCTCTAATAATTTATGAGGGCAGCCTGACGTATATTTGCCCAAATTGTAAATATTTCTGGATTTTTTATTAATATATTCATCACTAACCACGGGGAGGCCACTTACTCGTCACTATTTATTTCTCAATATGTGCATGCACATCTAATATCAGATATCCACATCCATACAAAAGTATATACAATGTACATAAAAACCCCTTAGCCCAATGATGTATAAAAACACATCTGATTTTAAAATATAGACCTAATGGATTCTTGTGTCCACAAACACATAAAATTGTGTTTATATAGATAATAGCGTTTATGTGCAGACTACTGTTTTCCTACAAATTCTTTAGGGAGCTGGCTTGAAATCATAGAGTGTGATTAAAGGGAATTTTTTTTTTTTTTTGCAGAACTCAAATGAAATGATTGCAACAGTAATGTATTGGATTATGAAGTTAAATATTGAGTAAGGTTAGACTAGAAATGTGCCACTTCTAAGATTCTGACAAATGTTTTGCATGCATAGAGCATGGCGACTGACAGGTCACTGAAGTCAATTGCGAGTAACACAGTTGAAATAAAACATGGACAAGGAAAACCATAGGTCATGACTCATAAGACTATCTGATGTCTCTTTTGTTCAAACTTCACACATGATGGCTGCTTTAGTGCTTTCCTCCTAAAAATTGACCAACAAATTCCAAGCTTTTTGCAGCCATCAAAATTTATAGCCCACTTAAGTGACGGGGACACTGTTTTGAGCCGCTGTCTTACATAATTTTAACCATAACTCTCCTCCAAAGATACATTTTGTAGTAGTACATAACAAATCACCCCCTTTTCTTTTGGAAAACTTTAATATCAAGTACTATTGGTCATTATTTTGTCTCACTGGATGACAGTTATATTACATTGTGTCTTGCAGGTGAGACAAAACAAAGGACAAATTCAGAGTTCTCAGTTCCAGCAGCCTGTTTCTTCAGGGCAGTCTTTGCAAAGCATGCAAGCAATTGGAATGATGGGGTCACTTGGTTTAGGCTCACAAAATAGAATGAGTGGGCCTCTTTATGCGCAACAACGCATTGGACAAGGCACATTGAGATCACCACCATCACAATCCCCACAACAATCACTCTCTTCTCCTCAGGTACAGGCTTCAGTCAAACAAGTTCCAAGTTTTTAGACTATTTATTTACCCAGAGCTAATAGGTATACTTATCAAATTAATTTATATTCCAACCTTAAACTTTTTACTTAAAATGCAAAGCTATTGAAAAACACCCTGAAATAAAGTAGTGTTGAATCATTATTTGTAAACTTGTCATAAACTGGAAAGTGTCTAGGCACACCAGTTTTTTTGGTAATATTTATTTTCCATCGACTACAACTTTTGGGTTGTAGAGATTAATTATTAGAAAATCTTTTTGGCACTGCATTTTAAAAATGGATTAGATGGCCATAGCTAGCCAGATGTGATGCGAATTCTGTCTTCTTTTTCTCTCTTGAAAATGATACTTTATTGATTGGAAAAATTATCAATGTAAATCTTCAAAACTTCACTTAAGCTCATATTGAACTGAGGGGATAATCACACCATGGTTGAAACTAGGGGAGAGCCTCACGATTAGAATCTTATAGCATTAGTTGTCAGGATCCACAAAAGGAAACAAAATTGGCTCCACTCGAGGTGCATACGAACCAAATGTGAAAATTTTGGAAATCTGCACTTCAAAACAATTCAGAAATTTCACCTCATTAACTTGACGTTCCTTGGATCTATTTCATATTGAACTTGTGACTTTGAAAGTTAAAGCAAAGCCTCATAGAACTTTCAGCCTTATGGCTGAATCTGAAATATTTATTATACTTCAATTCTGTTCAACCTTTTCACTAGGCAACCTCAAGATGATAGACACCAAAAATGTACTTGGAGAAATGATATCACAGCCCTTAGGGCACAATCTCAACCAACACAAAGATCTGAAACTTCTATGACAGCAGATTTTGTAAGAGTCTAAATCTGTTTCTTAGCTTCATCTAGGCATGCTAAAACAAATAACATTTCAGCCTGGCTATCGCAAAAAATTAACTCGTTAAAACAGCCATGAAACTATTCATAACAATGGTAAACCAAAGTCTGATTTTTAGATCTGCAACATATAAATTTAGGACAACAATAATACACTTCATATATTACACAAATGAAGATAATGTACAATACCTTAGCCCATCCCAAGCTAGTACAACAAGTCCTTTCAGCTCATCCCAAGCAAGGATTCTCCATTTGCTTCCCAAACCCTAGTCAGTGTTGACGTTTTTAGCATCGGACAGGAACCTCCGCACAGGTCTAGTAACAGACGCGTGGAAGTCGTTCAAAAGTCCTTTCGAACCTTTGTAATTCACTTTAATTAAAGTTAATTATTAAAGTGAATAGACTTTTATTAATTGAGTGATTAATCTAATAAAATGTAAAGTATTTACATTAGTGAATTAGTTTGTTAGAATAATGTAGATGTGCTTGTTTAACCATAGACAATGCTACACCATTGTCACCAAACCATAGGCTCAAAGCCACCCCTGAGCATCTTAACCTTTGACAAAAAGAATGATTCCAGGAAGCCACACCATAACCAACAGATAACCAAGAGAGCGAACCTTCTCAAAGGGTAGTGCACAAGAGAAGTACCAGAAAGACTGAAAAAGAGAAAACTGCCCAACAGCAGCTGCTGCTGCTTCTCCTCCAAACTTGCGCACTGTTTCTGGTTTTTTGGGTGAGAGTGAGTGAACAAATGAACCAAGACGTCCTCTATTTATACTAATCTGTCCAATGACTTTTTTGGCTAGGCCGACCTGACTTTTTGGTAATTAGATTTTCTATTTATCTTTTTCCTGTGAGGTCGACTTGTCTTCCTGGAGGATAATACCTTAATATTATATATTCTGCTGAGCTGACATGTCTTCTATGGTTCTCACACATCTGTTTAGGGTTTCTCTTGCTTCCAGAATATTCTATTCTAATTAAAGGTTACATATGGAGGTTAATACCTCCCACAACTACCATAATATCAACATTCCCTCTTAGCTAGGGAGGTATTAATGGTCTCGACCACATCCATCCATCTTCACATGGCATGGGCAAGACTCTCATAGTCTTGTAAACCATTCTACAGGTAGCATCATCACGTCACACATGGCTACACCCATGTGGACCTGTCAATCTCGTCTAGGGGCCACAACCCGCTAGAGAACACTAGAGCTACACCTCGTAGTGTGTGTCACCATCATCGTCATGGGATACACCCGCATGATGTGCTCACCTATGTTGTGAGTATCATCATTACTATCATCATTATCTGGTAGCAATCATCAAAACATATCGTCGTACTTGTTCTTGGTATTCTTCTGCCATATACAATATCACAATATCCATGAGCCTCATTTAGCTATATTGATGATCTATCTCCACCACCATGCGTCTAGTACCTCAGGTCATTCTTGTCCCATGACAAGAATCGTGACCTCATCGGAGCCACATTCACCTCATAGTTGATCCTCTCATAGGATCACTCCGTGAATGCATTTAGCTCGATGCTATCGAACACGTGTGTCTAGCACCTCGGGTCGTTCTTGTCCCATGACAAGAATTATGACCACATTGGAGCCACAAACACCTCATGGTGATCCTCTCATAGGGTCACTCCGTGAATGCATTCAGCTCGATGCTATCGGACACATGGAATTGCACCTCAAACACCTCGAGTCTTCAGTTTGTTGAAGACTATGTCAGGGCACATCTACTCTGGATGTAGATGTACCCTATCCCCCCTGGTCTGCAGCCAAGTTCCTGTGGAGATAGAGTCGGCCCGATGCTTATCGGAGCTACTCACCTACTCGTGAGAGTTTCAAGGCCCGATGCATTTCACACATAGGAGATCTAGCATCAACTCGAATCCTCAGTCCGTTGAAGATTGCATCTGGGCCTATTCCTACATGATCAAGTCCATCTCATCAATCTTGGAATATTGGCACGATGCTACAATCATCAATACTCCCCCAAAGAAACATTTGCATTCCTGCCAAGCTTGTCCCAGAGAGAGGCTTAGTGCAAATGTCAGCTCTCTGATCATCTGTGGATAAGTGATGGAGCCTCATTGCTCCTTCCTGCACATGTCTCTGATGAAGTCCTACAATATCTCAAATTCTGAAGTCAACTCCCTCTATCTGAGAGAATCCTCGGACCACGCTTCCGTCTGCTGTATGCCCCTTTGCGTCCTGCAAAGTGTCACAAAACTAAACTGGCTTCTTCCTGATCAATGACTCCCTCTGAATTTTGACTCCCTCTGAGTCCTTTCAAGTTTGTTGTTCTTGTTGTCATACATTTCTTGTTCCTAACCTAGAACTAGGGGCTCCCGTACCAGGGATAATGGCCCTTCTAACAAAGATGAGAAGTTCGACCTCCCATGCTAGGATAATAACCAAGATGGCCTCCCATAGGGATAATAACCACAATGGCCTCCTGTACTAGGATAATGACCAGAATGGCCTCCCATATGGATAATAACCAAAATGGCCTCTCGTAGGGATAACAACCAAAGATGGCCTCCTATACTAGGATAATAACCAGAAATGGCCTCCTGTACTAGGATAATAACCAAACCAAAAGGAAAAATGGACTCCCATACCAGTGAAAATGGTCTAATAGAAAAGAAAAATAATTGAAATAACTAAATTATACTTACAATGAGATTTGTAGAGATCCTCCTAAATAATCGCTTTGAGGATCGTCGTCAAGTTTATTCTTCTTCTTGTGCTTGACCTTCTCTTTATCTTCTACTGACTCAGGAATGTCCTGGCTTATGTAGTCCAGAAGATCATTTTCTTATAAGATAAGAAGCAACTAAATCTTCCATGTTCTCAAGTTGGTGGCACCTTCCATTCTTGTCTTCTACTTTGAAACTGGTCTTTATGACTATTTTGACTTTGACCTTGACTAGTCAAACTTTGACTTTGATCGTCAAACGTTGACTTTGAACCAAAAACTCAAACTTGATCTTTTTGTTGGCTGAGGGCACCAAAGAGTGCACTAGGCTAGGGTGCACTAAAATACCCAAAAATTGTGTCCAATGCTTCACTGAAAGTGCCCAAGAAATTAGGTGTAGGGTTTGCTGTAGCTTGAAAATCAGAAACCCTAGTTGTAGCTGTAACTGGTGCCACAACGAGCTTAACAAAGAATTGCCACGCTACCTTCCAGTGGTTAGACTTTCCTGAAGGTGGTGTGGGCCCATAACCTGTTAGAATAATGTAGATGTGCTCGTTTAACCATAGACAATGCTACACCATTGTCACCCAACCATAGGCTCAAAGCTACCCCCTGAAATATCCCTGATCCCGCTAATCGGGATATTTACTACGGATCTAGTGTTCTGTCTCGCAGATCTGATACACTGGGGGTTTCTGAATGCTTTTTATCTGCAGATTTGATACTCTGGGGGTTTTTGGATGCGTTTCAGTTGTGTGCTTGAGATGTTTATGGTTATTGCATGTGCATGTTGTATATTATGGTTTAAACAGTATATAGATGATGCATGTGGAAATAAAGAACATCAACCGCACAATACTATGTATTATGAGACTCAAGCATGGAAATACAATGATATACTGGAAATATAGAATATAGTCGTCAGTTAGATCGCATGGATCGTCATTGGAATACAAGCAATTAACATAAAAATACCCGTGATCAGAAGATGAAGGCAGATCTGATGCATGCATGGATAGATCG
>JZKD02S0684304.1:0-15320 GCA_000966675.3 Picea glauca | reverse complement strand
TTCTTGGAAACCATATTAACCTCTATTTTTACAAGCTGCCTACACAGGATTTTTGAATTCTTATTACTCGTCACAACCTTTCTCATTAAACGACACCATTATCCGTCACTTTCTGCGTGCTTGTTTTTCGATTTCATTTTCACGACTGCAAGCGTGAAAACCTACAGTTGGAGTTCATGCTTGATTTCATCAAAGGGTTAATGTTCATATGGTTTATCGTCTATTTGTCTTAGCTTATCATGAAACCGATTGTTTACATGGTTATCACCCTTTGGTCTCGAAAACACCTTGGTTACATATGTATCAAAACACCACCCATTTAGCATTTGAATATGGATAATATGGTTTTGATTTATAAATTATTAGATGCAATGGTTTATTTGACATATAGATTTTTTATCAAATCATGGAAACACAATTGTTTATCGAATTTTGAATATGCATATCATGGTTTTCAATTGTTATGATTTTCATGTACCAAGGTGTCATTCCAAGTACATCCATATATGATTTGTTTGCATGGCCTCGATCTACACCAATGAACACTCCTTCATTTCATTTCGAGCTACCATTTCATTGTGTTGGGGAAGCTCGAGGGAAAATGGCTCTATTTCTGTTTTGTCAAACCCTATCGCCGAGTACCTTGTCAATTTTGTGCTTCTAGCCATGGCTCCTGTAGTGCGAATTGAACTGAATGGTGCCCAAACTCTGTTATTGTTTGATAATGCTCAAGAGGATTTAGAGAGGAATGGTTTGAGGGTCTTTGTTGAGAAGTTCAAGGGTTTTAATTTGGCAGTGGCTCAACAATTAGCGCTAATTTTTGATGGTTGCAGAGCCAAAGTTGGAGACGTCCAGCTTGAGTTAAACGAAGATTTCATTAGCTCAGCCACTGGTCTACCAGCCATGGGACAAAAATGGTTTAAAAAATCAAAGGTTGAGGAGGTTCCCTGGTCACTGTTGTTTACTTCAAGGAAGATTACCACCTGCGACAAAGGTATGTCTGTTACAGCTCTAAAACCTAGATGGCATGATATGTTAGCTATTGTCAAGTAGTTTGTTACCTGTGAGGGTAGATATGGTTTGGTTTTCTTATATCACTTGCGGTTGCTCATGAGTTTTATCGATTTTCCCCTAAATATGCCCTATTTTCTCCTCTGAAGTTTATACAAAATGGCAAAGCGTTTTAAAAGGAAGAAATTCGATTCCAGTATGTTCCACCACTGTTTGATTAAAATTATCATGGTTCATCAGTTGAGGTTAAACGATGATTGTTGGGACGCCTTCCTGTTAAGAAATGGTTTTTCTAGCACTGAAATAGGACAGGTTGAGAAGTCTGTCGTTACAGAAACCCTCATCGAGCCTGCTGTCCCTCCTCCTGTGCTCTTACCCTGTGTGGAACCCTCGACCTATGCTAACACTACCCAACCCGACACACTACCATATTCGCATCCCAAAGGTGGTGTTAAGTCTATTAAAAAGTCTGCAAAGAAAAAGTGTAAAGGTGATAGTGATATCAATTACAAGGGTAAGAGAGCCGCACGTTGGGTTTCATGATGTGCCCAGAATAAACCTAAGCCCTGTACAGATCAAAACCCAATTATGTTAAGCAAGGATTCCGATTCATAAATCGAACGGTTTCTAACTGACGAATATCCTTATTCGTAGGGACTCTACTCTGGTAAACCCTATGATTTTGTGACAAACCTTCCACCGTGTCTTAAAGACAGCCCTGACTTCCCTAGAATCAAGCTCATTAGTGAACCTACAGGTCGAATGGAAAGTTCCCCACCTGTTAATACCATCACTGCTAATACACAATCTATTCAGCCGCAATGCAACGAATGCCAGTCATGGCTTGATAGGTATTATAGAAACATCCCTTTACTCCAGTCTCGGATCAAGTCCTTGGAGGACCAGGTGAATTTGATAACAAAGGAGAATGACAGACTATAAAACGTAGCTCAAGCCAATGATAAAAGACAAAAAACCATAGGGTCGGTTGTGTTTAAGAATGTGGAAGCAGCAACTGCAATTGTAAATTCGAAAATTGCTTGATTGAGACGAATCCATTAATCTTAGGTATGGTGTTTTAAAAATAATTATAGGATGATTTTGTTTTTGTTTTAATTAGAATACATGATTTGATTGCATAGATTATAACTGGTCTATTTTGATTAACTCAATAAAACACGATTCTAGCTATAATTATAACTAGCTACATAATCGTGAGATTCTGTAGCTAGTTACAAGAATTCGAATTATTTGTTTGAATAACTAAAAATGCATCTAAAATCTTTTATTTTTGTGTGATATAGGAACATATGATTTCTACAGGAGATTTGAACCACTGGTGGCATCTTCCAGCATGTTATTTTTATGTTGTTTTAGAATAAGCTATTAGTTTTGATTCTGAATAGGATATGGGACGTTGTATCCCCCTCGATTTTTGGAACAACTTAGATGATATTCATAGGAAACGTTTTGATCCTGTAAGTTATATAAATGTATTGTTTTGTAAACTAAAACCATTGCTGCCTGGGAGAAGAAACTATGGATTCATGATTGACAGACTCGAATGGAAGTTGATGTTGGTACAGCTTTAGCTTCGATATATCATATTTTTGTTCGAGTTTTGCTCATTTTGATTTGTATTCAAATTGTGACTACTTTAGATATCATGATTTATTACAGGTTGATGTGATGGGATTTATGTGATGTCCATGTTTTATGTCTCTCATATTATATACAACAATCAATCTGTTCAATTTGATGATTAGAAGGTTGATCTCCTTCATTCAATAAGCGGTTACATACAAATATTTACAGCCAGATTTATCTTAATGTGAGTATTTGTCAAATTGTAAATTGTTGTTGCTACATATCTTACTTGTTTTGTCATTAGCATTCAAGTGTTACTGCTTCGCATTTACGAGAAGCATTGGTAAAATCTGGTGCGGTTTGGCCTAATCAAACAACAAAAGTTGATGCTGTGCATAGAACGAATATGATATACGATTACAGGTTAGTTTGCTAGTTTCATTTTATTAGTTTAATTAATATAATAATTTCCTATAGTATAAATACATTGTATCGTTTGTTGTTTTTGCTTCTCAATTAGACAGTTGTTATTTCATTTCTTGTTTATAAAAGATATAAAAATAAAAAAACATTGAATGATAGCTTCGCTGTCATAGATTAATTCATATATGATTTTCGCAGATTTTGATCAAAATTTGCATTATGTAAATATTATACATATATAATCATATCGATACACTGTACATATAAAACTACTATTTTATAGATATTAGTTAGCAAACTGTGAATATATTCTAGATTTGTATATGAATTTCAGTAGCTGTTTTATTTAGTTAGCTTCTTTAGTTTCATTTTTTTTACTTTCTTAGGAATTAGATCGGCCAACGGAGTTACTAAACCCATTGATGTGAATCAATCCAAATGGATTGGGTTAAGTAGACAACCCCGGACTGGATTCACTCCTACAGTTGACGAGAGGTCAATTTCACCCATCAACAAATGGCGTAAATTATTAATGGCACGAGGTGGTCGTAAGACTCCTCCACCACCTACTCGCTCACTTATAGTGACTAGAAGTCATTCAAATGACAACATTGTCCCTCAAACAACAACCACATCAAACAACGATCTACGGATCATAGTTGAACCAGTAACTCCAAATCCTATAGGTGGTGACGTACAAGAGATTGTATGCCAATCTCTCTTAAGAACACACAATGCTTTTTCCCGTTTAAGACAACCAAATCGAACTTTGGACCAACCACTAGATTTCTCTGATATCAGAGAACAACTTGGAGGCACTAACCTCACTTAAAACCCTACAGATCAAATCCTCACTCCTGCAGCAGGAGGATCTGGTATACCACCCTCACCATCTCCTTCATCCCTTTCTTCTTCTAAAGAAGAATCCTCTGATGAAGGTAGTTCCTCATCCCAGCCTTCGACACCACCCAGACCAATGGCCAACTATAACAATCCCACTAGACCTTGGCTCGACCAAGATGAAGTGGCCATACCCGAGCCTCAACATCCCTTACCCAAACACCCAGAGAAGTGGCTCCCTAAATTTGACCCAGACTCTAAATAGATCGCTGAAGATCACATCAAAAAGTTTATGTTAGCTATTAAACTCCGTAATGTCGAGCATGAAGATGTAGTCTGTAGGTTGTTTCCCTACACCTTTGAGGGCAATGCCTCTACATGGTACTTTGCCCAACAACCACACACCATCGTGTCATGGAAGAAGTTTGAATCCTGTTTTCTTGAGAAGTTCGGAGACGACAAGTCTCCTGAGGTTCTAGTCATGGAGCTTTCTAGCTTAAGAATGAACCCAAAAGAAAAGATCAAAGACTTTAATCAAAGGTTCTTGACATTAAAAAACAGAATCCCTATGGATTCGATGCCTGCTGAGAATCTTATCATCGCATATTATACAAAAGCCTTACATAAAAACATAGCCATTTGGGAAAATAGATCCAAGAAAACCACATTGTTAGAAGCCTTCTAAGAGGCCAATCAGATCGAGAAAGACATCCTCAGTTTAAAAGACACTACTAGAAACAAAATAGAGACTAGTTCATCTTCCAAAAAGAAAATGGAAATCCTCCCGAGACCTGCCCAAAACAAAACACAACCTAAAAGATCAGATTTAGAAAACCTATAGAAAGTCATTCAAAAACTATCCAATCAAGTTATAGATTTGAAAATGATGGTTGAAGAAGCTTCTTCGAGTAAAGGGCCTTATAAACCCCCGTTTAGGAAGCCTTTTCCCACCAACCGACCTAATTCAAATACTGAAGGCTTAAATCTAGAAAGCCTGCAATTCGCTATTCAAACAATCCTAGAAGAACAGGATAACTTGATGCCTCCTGAGATCCCTGAGGAAGTAGCTAAACAAGAGACAGTAGAAGAAGATGAATCCTCTCTGAACATTTTTGGACATTTCTCGGATAGCATTTTTCAAGCTAATTTCGAGACAATACATCCTTACAATACTAGGAGTAAGACAACAAATAAGCCTTCTTCTGAAAACACTACGAATTTGCCCCCAAAATAGTCTAAACCAACTGAGACTAAAAAACATTACGCAAGCCCAAGCTTAGATTATGATTTGGTTGAAGATCTAAAAAAGTTAAGGGCTAACATTTATGTTTATGAATTATTGAAATTCTCGTTTTTGCTACAAAAAATGCTACAGAATATTGCAGAGAATGGAAAAAATGGCAATCCAAGCTGTAACAAAGGTTTTCAGAACAACCCCAAAGTTCCTCAAAAGGCCTCCACCAAGACTACTTCTAATTCTCATGAGAAAAGAGACCTTCCTGTAAATAATGTAACAAATGTAGAAACGTCCCTCCATTTTTGTTAACTTTTGAAATTTTCAATAGGAATGTGCACAACTGTATGGTAGATTTAGGAGCATCATCCAAAGTAATGCCATGGTCTGTGTGTCAGAAGATTAACGCTGAAGTTCAACCATCCACCTTGAAGATCATCCAGCTTGATCGAACTAGTGTTAAAGTTATAGGCGAATTAAGAAATGTGCTTATAAGATTGTCATCTAACCCTAAAGTTCATCAAGTGATTGATATAATTGTTGTAGATATTCCAGAAGTCTATGGTTTGTTTTTAAGCAGAGACTGGTCAGAACAGCTACACGACTATTTCGCGATAGATTGGTCCCACTTGTGGCTACCCGAGAATGGAAAGCCCAACCGAATCAAGGTAAATCATGAATGTTACCTAAAGTTCACAGTCACAAATTTAAATGATCCCAATGAACCATTTACACCTTCTGTCGATTCACCTGAAATACAAGGGATGGATACCTTTCTTGGTAATTTCATGGCCGAAACTTCCGCTATCGCTGACCCAGAATAGCAGTATGAAATTTTGACATATATGCAGCCAGAAGCTTCTACCCAATGGTCACATGTACCTGGCGAAAATCAAATATGGTCCCTTTACCTTGACGGGTCAAAGTCCAATGAAGGAGCAGGTGTGGGCTGCGTGATTATTGATCCAGCAGGTAACAAGACCCTGATTGCATGCAGGTTAGAGTTTTAATGTACAAACAACATAATAGAATATGAGGCTTTGTTGCAAGGCCTCAGGAAAGAATTGGATATGAACATTCAAAATTTGATTGTTTTTCCCGATTCAGAGATTGTGGTTAGACAGGTTAAAAATTCTATCCACTGTTTATCTCTGCACCTTAAAAGCTACCAATCTGAGGTACGGAATTTGATGAATAAGTTCTCTGCATTTAACATAAATTCTATTCCTAGATTGAATAATTCGGAAGCTGACTTGTTAGCTAATGTAGCTTTGAAACTCTTTCCTGCAGAAGGCTTGTCTCCGAATTCATTCTCCGTCGAACTGTTGTTCAGACCATCTGTCCCCGACAACATCACGAATTGGAGAGTCTTCAATGATGATCAACAGATTATAAGTTTCCTGCATATGGAAGAAACTTTCCAGGGTGCAGTAATCGACAAAGGTACTCATGACGAAAATCTTCATGACTTCAAGGCAATACCAGATCCAAGATCTCCTGAATCTTCATCGGACATGGTAAATTTTATCCCTAAATCTGTAGTTAGATTAGAAAAATTTTATGATCTTCAGGATAAGTTCAAAAAATCAGTGAACTGTAAAACGAATAGTTCCTCTTTAACACATGAAAAAGTAAACTTGGGAACTAACGAAAACCCATAGTGCATTCATTTCGGGTTAGGATGTTCTAAACAAGATAAAGAAACATTTATTAAATTGTTTAAGGAATTCAAAGATGTTTTTGCTTGGATGTACGACGACCTAAAAACCTTTTATCCTAACATCATACAACATGTCATTCCTATGAAACCCCAAACCTTACCTTTTCAACAAAAGTTAAGGAAAATGCATCCAAAACTTGAACCAACTGTCAAGAAGGAATTAAATAAGCTCCTGAACACTAAGATAATCTTCCCAGTTAGGAACACGCAATGGGTCTCTAATCTTGTCCATGTCTGGAAGAAGAGTGGTGAAATCTGACTATGCATCGATTTCCGAAATCTTAATCGAGCGTCTGATAAAGACAACTACCCCGTCCCACCTATGGAACAAATCCTGCAACAAGTATCTGGTTCTGAAAGATTATATTTATTAGATGGTTTTTCAGGGTATAACCATATCCTGATGTCCCCCCCAGACCAACTCAAAACCACCTTCCGCACTCCATGGGAAACCTACGCTTATAGAGAGATGCCCTTTGGGCTCATAAATGTTGGTGCTACTTTCCAAAGAGTGATGGACATCGCTTTCCGAGGCTTAATCAATCAATCTGTCGTAGTTTACTTGGATGACATTACTGTCATATCAAAAAAGAAAGATGATCATATAGCTCATTTAAGATCTGTTCTACAGCGATGTCGTAAGTATGACATTTCTTTGAATCCTAAAAAATCCATTTTCGCAGTAGAACAAGGTAAGCTCTTAGGATTTAATATATCAAGCGAAGGGATGATTATCGACCCTGAAAGAACTCAAGTCATTTCGAAACTCCCCCCTCCCTCGTCAAAAAATTCTATGTAGTCTTTCTTAGGCTAGATAAACTTTGTCAAGAGATTCGTCCCCAGTTTTTCAAAAATGGTGAGACCTTTACAAAACTTAATAAAAAGGGTGTACAATATCATTGGGGACCCTTAGAAAACCAAGATTTTAATTCAATAAAAAAGGCCATAATAGACGCTCCTTCTCTGATGAGCCCCAACTTTTCACAAAACTTCACTCTCTACACATTCACTTTTGACTGCTACTACGCCGCTGTCCTAACTCAAAAGAACGCTGAAAACAATGAAGCCCCAATTGCCTTTATGAGCTCAGCCTTCAAAGGCGCATAACTTAATTACCCAGCAGTATATTAACAAGCCTATGCTATTTTTAAAGCAGTAAAACACTTCTAATCTTATCTTTCGAAATCTAGGATGAAAATTATCGTCCCCTACCCGGCTGTCAAAAATCTGTTAGTACAGAAAGAACTAGGCGAAAAGAGGGCAAACTGGGTCACATCCTTGCAAGAGTATTACATAGAAATCACCCGAGCACAAATAGTGAGAGGTCAAGGGTTATGCAAGTTACTTGCTGACTCATCTGTAGGACAGCAAGAGGAAAATGATATGTCAAATCCAGGACAACCTTACCAAAATTTAATCTGTTGTGGACAAAATATTGTTAGTCCTTGGTATGATGATATAAAATTTTGTCTTGAACATGGGTCAGCTCCCCGTCACCTGGATCCCACTAAAAGAAGAGTGCTAATATTGAAATCTGCTTCCTTTCAGTTGATTAATGGTATTCTGTTTCGTCAAAAGTTTGCTAGAGTACTAATGCGCTGTCTTGAGAAAGAGGAAGCAGAAAAGGTCTTATTAGAATTGCATGTAGGAGAAGCTGGTGGGAATTTTAGTGGAGATACCACTACCCATAAAGTATTAAGAGCGGGTTACTACCAGCCCACACTTTTTAAGGATGCTCATGCTTTGTGTCGCAAATGTGTTATTTGTCAAAAAGCATTCGGACGGATGCAAAAACCAGCCTTCCCTCTGCAGCCTGTTTCAGTAGACTCCCCTTTTCAATAGTGGGGTCTTGATATTATAGGCCCGATCAATCTGCCATCCTCACAGCAGCATAAGTTTATCATAACAACCATGGATTACTTCACTAGGTGGTCCGAAGCTGCCCCATTAAAAGTTGTAAATACCAGTCAGGTAATTGCCGTTTTGAATTCAAATATTATTACACGTTTTGGTATCCCTGACTGTCGTCTAGTATTTGATAATGCTTCCTATTTTTCATCTCTTGAGATGAGTAATTTCGCTCTGGAAAAAGGAATTAAATTAAAATATTTTTCCAGCTATTACCCTCAAGGTAACGGATTGGCAGAATCAACAAATAAAAATTTGATCAAAATAATCAAGAGAACGGTATCTGAAAACCATAAAAATTGGCATAATGCACTGTTAAACGCAATCTGGGCTGATAGAGTGACTCCAAAAAATGTTGTGGGTAACTCACCCTTCTTTCTCGTTTATGGCAGAGAGGCAATTCTGCCACCACATATTCTCCTTCCCTCTCTGCAGCTATCGCAGAAAATACAAGAAGANAGACCTGCCCAAAACAAAACACAACCTAAAAGATCAGATTTAGAAAACCTATAGAAAGTCATTCAAAAACTATCCAATCAAGTTATAGATTTGAAAATGATGGTTGAAGAAGCTTCTTCGAGTAAAGGGCCTTATAAACCCCCGTTTAGGAAGCCTTTTCCCACCAACCGACCTAATTCAAATACTGAAGGCTTAAATCTAGAAAGCCTGCAATTCGCTATTCAAACAATCCTAGAAGAACAGGATAACTTGATGCCTCCTGAGATCCCTGAGGAAGTAGCTAAACAAGAGACAGTAGAAGAAGATGAATCCTCTCTGAACATTTTTGGACATTTCTCGGATAGCATTTTTCAAGCTAATTTCGAGACAATACATCCTTACAATACTAGGAGTAAGACAACAAATAAGCCTTCTTCTGAAAACACTACGAATTTGCCCCCAAAATAGTCTAAACCAACTGAGACTAAAAAACATTACGCAAGCCCAAGCTTAGATTATGATTTGGTTGAAGATCTAAAAAAGTTAAGGGCTAACATTTATGTTTATGAATTATTGAAATTCTCGTTTTTGCTACAAAAAATGCTACAGAATATTGCAGAGAATGGAAAAAATGGCAATCCAAGCTGTAACAAAGGTTTTCAGAACAACCCCAAAGTTCCTCAAAAGGCCTCCACCAAGACTACTTCTAATTCTCATGAGAAAAGAGACCTTCCTGTAAATAATGTAACAAATGTAGAAACGTCCCTCCATTTTTGTTAACTTTTGAAATTTTCAATAGGAATGTGCACAACTGTATGGTAGATTTAGGAGCATCATCCAAAGTAATGCCATGGTCTGTGTGTCAGAAGATTAACGCTGAAGTTCAACCATCCACCTTGAAGATCATCCAGCTTGATCGAACTAGTGTTAAAGTTATAGGCGAATTAAGAAATGTGCTTATAAGATTGTCATCTAACCCTAAAGTTCATCAAGTGATTGATATAATTGTTGTAGATATTCCAGAAGTCTATGGTTTGTTTTTAAGCAGAGACTGGTCAGAACAGCTACACGACTATTTCGCGATAGATTGGTCCCACTTGTGGCTACCCGAGAATGGAAAGCCCAACCGAATCAAGGTAAATCATGAATGTTACCTAAAGTTCACAGTCACAAATTTAAATGATCCCAATGAACCATTTACACCTTCTGTCGATTCACCTGAAATACAAGGGATGGATACCTTTCTTGGTAATTTCATGGCCGAAACTTCCGCTATCGCTGACCCAGAATAGCAGTATGAAATTTTGACATATATGCAGCCAGAAGCTTCTACCCAATGGTCACATGTACCTGGCGAAAATCAAATATGGTCCCTTTACCTTGACGGGTCAAAGTCCAATGAAGGAGCAGGTGTGGGCTGCGTGATTATTGATCCAGCAGGTAACAAGACCCTGATTGCATGCAGGTTAGAGTTTTAATGTACAAACAACATAATAGAATATGAGGCTTTGTTGCAAGGCCTCAGGAAAGAATTGGATATGAACATTCAAAATTTGATTGTTTTTCCCGATTCAGAGATTGTGGTTAGACAGGTTAAAAATTCTATCCACTGTTTATCTCTGCACCTTAAAAGCTACCAATCTGAGGTACGGAATTTGATGAATAAGTTCTCTGCATTTAACATAAATTCTATTCCTAGATTGAATAATTCGGAAGCTGACTTGTTAGCTAATGTAGCTTTGAAACTCTTTCCTGCAGAAGGCTTGTCTCCGAATTCATTCTCCGTCGAACTGTTGTTCAGACCATCTGTCCCCGACAACATCACGAATTGGAGAGTCTTCAATGATGATCAACAGATTATAAGTTTCCTGCATATGGAAGAAACTTTCCAGGGTGCAGTAATCGACAAAGGTACTCATGACGAAAATCTTCATGACTTCAAGGCAATACCAGATCCAAGATCTCCTGAATCTTCATCAGACATGGTAAATTTTATTCCTAAATCTGTAGTTAGATTAGAAAAAATTTATGATTTTCAGGATAAGTTCAAAAAATCAGTGAAATGTAAAACGAATAGTTCCTCTTTAACACATGAAAAAGTAAACTTGGGAACTAACGAAAACCCATAGTGCATTCATTTCGAGTTAGGATGTTCTAAACAAGATAAAGAAACATTTATTAAATTGTTTAAGGAATTCAAAGATGTTTTTGCTTGGATGTACGACGACCTAAAAACCTTTGATCCTAACATCATACAACACGTCATTCCTATGAAACCCCAAACCTTACCTTTTCAACAAAAGTTAAGGAAAAAGCATCCAAAACTTGAACCAACTGTCAAGAAGGAATTAAATAAGCTCCTGGACACTAAGATAATCTTCCCAGTTAGGAACACGCAATGGGTCTCTAATCTTGTCCATGTCTGGAAGAAGAGTGGTGAAATCCGACTATGCATCGATTTCCGAAATCTTAATCGAGCGTTTGATAAAGACAACTACCCCGTCCCACCTATGGAACAAATCCTGCAACAGGTATCTGGTTCTGAAAATTATATTTATTAGATGGTTTTTCAGGGTATAACCATATCCTGATGTCCCCCCCCAGACCAACTCAAAACCACCTTCCGCACTCCATGGGGAACCTACGCTTATAGAAAGATACCCTTTGGGATCATAAATGTTGGTGCTACTTTCCAAAGAGCGATGGACATCGCTTTCCGAGGCTTAATCAATCAATATGTCGTAGTTTACTTGGATGACGTTACTGTCATATAAAAAAAGAAATATGATCATATAGCTCATTTAAGATCCGTTCTACAGCGATGTCGTAAGTACGACATTTCTTTGAATCCTAAAAAATCCATTTTCGCAGTAGAACAAGGTAAGCTCTTAGGATTTATTATATCAAGCGAAGGGATGATTATCGAACCTGAAAGAACTCAAGTCATTTTGAAACTCCCCCCTCCCTCATCAAAAAATTCTATGTAGTCTTTCTTAGGCTAGATAAACTTTGTCAAGAGATTCGTCCCCAGTTTTTCAAAAATGGTGAGACCTTTACAAAAATTAATAAAAAGGGTGTACAATATCATTGGGGACCCTTAGAAAACCAAGATTTTAATTCAATAAAAAAGGCCATAATAGACGCTCCTTCTCTGATGAGCCCCAACTTTTCACAAGACTTCACTCTCTACACATTCACTTTTGACTGCTACTACGCCGCTGTCCTAACTCAAAAGAACACTGAAAACAATGAAGTCCCAATTGCCTTTATGAGCTCAGCCTTAAAAGGTGTAGAACTTAATTACCCAGCAGTATATTAACAAGCCTATGTTGTTTTTAAAGCAGTAAAACACTTCTAATCTTATCTTTCGAAATCTAGGATGAAAATTATCGTCCCCTACCCGGCTGTCAAAAATCTGTTAGTACAGAAAGAACTAGGCGAAAAGAGGGCAAACTGGGTCACATCCTTGCAAGAGTATTACATAGAAATCACCCGAGCACAAATAGTGAGAGGTCAAGGGTTATGCAAGTTACTTGCTGACTCATCTGTAGGACAGCAAGAGGAAAATGATATGTCAAATCCAGGACAACCTTACCAAAATTTAATCTGTTGTGGACAAAATATTGTTAGTCCTTGGTATGATGATATAAAATTTTGTCTTGAACATGGGTCAGCTCCCCGTCACCTGGATCCCACTAAAAGAAGAGTGCTAATATTGAAATCTGCTTCCTTTCAGTTGATTAATGGTATTCTGTTTCGTCAAAAGTTTGCTAGAGTACTAATGCGCTGTCTTGAGAAAGAGGAAGCAGAAAAGGTCTTATTAGAATTGCATGTAGGAGAAGCTGGTGGGAATTTTAGTGGAGATACCACTACCCATAAAGTATTAAGAGCGGGTTACTACCAGCCCACACTTTTTAAGGATGCTCATGCTTTGTGTCGCAAATGTGTTATTTGTCAAAAAGCATTCGGACGGATGCAAAAACCAGCCTTCCCTCTGCAGCCTGTTTCAGTAGACTCCCCTTTTCAATAGTGGGGTCTTGATATTATAGGCCCGATCAATCTGCCATCCTCACAGCAGCATAAGTTTATCATAACAACCATGGATTACTTCACTAGGTGGTCCGAAGCTGCCCCATTAAAAGTTGTAAATACCAGTCAGGTAATTGCCGTTTTGAATTCAAATATTATTACACGTTTTGGTATCCCTGACTGTCGTCTAGTATTTGATAATGCTTCCTATTTTTCATCTCTTGAGATGAGTAATTTCGCTCTGGAAAAAGGAATTAAATTAAAATATTTTTCCAGCTATTACCCTCAAGGTAACGGATTGGCAGAATCAACAAATAAAAATTTGATCAAAATAATCAAGAGAACGGTATCTGAAAACCATAAAAATTGGCATAATGCACTGTTAAACGCAATCTGGGCTGATAGAGTGACTCCAAAAAATGTTGTGGGTAACTCACCCTTCTTTCTCGTTTATGGCAGAGAGGCAATTCTGCCACCACATATTCTCCTTCCCTCTCTGCAGCTATCGCAGAAAATACAAGAAGAAGACTGTCTCCCTTTGGAGAATCGAATTAAAACATTGTTAAAATTAGAAGAAGTGAGGGCTCAAGCGAAATGGAAATTGGATCAGCATCAACTCGTGGTTAAAAGCTGGTTTGATTCCAATTTTGCCTCTGACAGAAATTTTGAGGTAGGTGACCTTGTCTTAAAATGGGACAAACCGCATGAGGGAAAGGGAGACCATACAAAGTTTCAGAACTTATGGCTAGGACCGTTTTTTATTGCTGAGAAATTGGGTCCCAGCTCCTTCCGATTACAAAGTCTAGAGGTACAGCCAGACACCTATCCGGTGAATGGCCAAGCTTTAAAGAGGTGTTTCACATGATGACAGTCCCATGTACATTGTGTAAATATTTTTGCTTGCTTTCTTTTCATTTTTCTTTGTTGTTTTGCTTTGATTCTTCCCTTATGCTTACCAGTGTTTATCCTGAAACACACATACTTACAGCATCAACTGTTTCAGACAAAGAGAACAGAAAAATTTCTCCTCTGAAATGACTACTGAAGATTGTTGAAACATCAATTATGATATNCAATTGTTTATCGAATTTTGGATATGCATATCATGGTTTTCAATTGTTATGATTTTCATGTACCGAGGTTTCATTCCAAGTACAACCAGATATGATTTGTTTGCATGGCCTCGATCTACACCACTGTCCTTGCACGCATAGCATTAGCACTCCTTCATTGCATTTTGAGCTGCCTTTGCATTGTGTTGGGGAATCTCAGGGGCAAATGGCTCTGTTTCTGTTTTGTCAAACCCTATCGCTGAGTACCCTGTCGATTTTGTGCTGCTATCCATGGCTCCTGTAGTGCGAATTGAACCCAATGGTGCCTAGACTCTATTATTGTTTGATAATGCCCGAGAGGATTTAGAGAGGAATGGTTGGAGGGTCTTTGTTGAGAAGTTTGAGGGTTTAAATTTGGTAGTGGCTCAACAATCTGTGCTAACGTTTGATGGTTGCAGAGCCAAAGTAGGAGACGTCCAACTTGAGTTAAACGAAGATTTCATTAGCTCAGCCACTGGTCTGCCAGCCATGGGACAAAAATGGTTTAAAAAACTCAAAGGTTGAGGAGGTTCCCTGGTCACTGTTGTTTACTTCAAGGAAGATTACCACCTACGACAAAGGTATGCCCGTTATAGCTCTAAAACATAGATGGTATGATCTGTTAGCTATTGTCAAGCAGTTCATTACCTATGAGGGTAGATATGGTTTGGTTTTCCTATATCACTTGTGGTTGCTAATGAGTTTTATCGATTTTCCCCTAAATATGCCCTATTTTCTCCTCCAAAGTTTATACAAAATGGCAAAGAATTTTAAAAGGAAGAAATCTGATTCTAGTCTATTCCACCACTGTTTGATTAAAATTATTGTGGTTCATCAGTTGAGGTTAAACGGTGATTGTTGGGATGCCTCCCTATTAAGGAATGGTTTTGCTAGCACTGAAATAGGACAGGTCGACAAGTTTGTCATTACAGAAACCCTCATCGAGCCTGTTGTCCCTCCTCCTATGCTCTTACCCTGTGTGGAACCCTCGACCTATGCTAACACTACCCAACCCAAAACACTAATAGATTCGCATCCC
>JZKD02S0684259.1:47238-73581 GCA_000966675.3 Picea glauca | reverse complement strand
CGCCAAAAGTCATGTGGGCCCCGTTTGGGTAAGTTAGTACATCAACTTCCCGGGGTCGTAACTTTTGCATACGATCTCCGTTTTAGGCGTGTGATAGCCCGTTGGAAAGGTATCACCGAGGATATTCATTTTTTGGGCTCAATCATGCCTTTGTATATCTATGAGTGTCTCTATACTGAAAAACCTTCATTTAGGCCCTCAAAATGGCCCCAGAAGTAAAAACTGCTAAAAATAGTAAATTGTCAAAAATGTCAGAAAACTGTTTGAGCTAGTTGGAAAAGGCGGGTGGCCACCAATATCCATCTGGATCATAAATATTATAAATATAAATATAAATACAAAAGGAAATCACATGAAAATCCAAAGAAGGAAGGGTACTCAAAACCCTTCACCGATGCCTCTGGATCCAAAGGTGAAAAGGGAACAAAAGGAGAGAAATACACATACTACCATAAAGGATTCCATCCAGAATCTGCATGCATGCAGAAACAAATATATCTAATGACTCAAATACTTCATCAAAATAACCTTTGATATCACATCCCCGAGGGTGCCAAGTAGAAGAATCTAGAAGATTATAATCCCAAGAAAGGAAATTCTAGCCATGCCTTGATTTCCATCAACTCCTCTCTCGATGCTTTGATCATAGATTTAGGAGCATCACATCACATGGATGCCACAAAAGAAGTATATTCTTGATTGGATGCATACAAAGGTCCTCCTATTCTAATGGGGGACAACTCTCCAATCAAGGTCACTGGCAAAAGAAGGATTGACCTCACCGATGGAAGCTTCGACAATGTGTTGCACGTTCCCAAAATTTCTATCAATATTCTCTCCATGTATCAGATGACAAATTTCGGCATCATAAATAAATTCATATTTACACCTAATGCAATGGACATCTATGACATGCAAACCAATTCCAGGGTTTTTACCGGTGAGGTAAATAATCAATCTAGATTGTATACATTTTCTGAATTTATTGAACCAGATTCTACTTTACTGCTTACCCATGATGATGAAAGTACTAGGATATGGAACGAAAGGTTCATGCATTTGAATTTTAGATACATGCAAAAACTTAGAAAGAAAGGATTGGTTGATGGTCTACCAGACATCCATTTCTCCAATGGAATCTGTGAGGGTTGTATTCTTGTAAAATACCCTCATGGGACCTTTTTCGCATCCATCAATCAACAAAACAAGGTATGTGCTCATTTTTGTTGATGATTTCTCACATTTCACATGGATTTACTTTCTCTGGAAAAAAACAGAGCTCTTTCAACACCTCAAAGATTTCAAAGCCCCAGTTGAGACACAATCAGGAAAGAAAATCAAAATCCTTCGAACTGATAACAGGGGAGAGTATGTCAACCATGAGATCCAGAATCTTTGTCATGAGGCAAGGATTCAGTTGCAGCACATAGTTCCCTATACTCTGCATCAAAACATAGTTGCTGAGTGGAAAAACAGATCTCTAAAAGAGATGCAATCTTTCATGCTACATGCAAAGTCACTTCCACAGAGACTATGGGCCAAAACACTTAATTATGAAACCTACATCCAAAACAGATGTCCCCATAGGTTTGTCAAGGATAAGACCCCCTATGATGCTTGGAGTGGCCTCAAACCGGAAGTGATCCACTTTCATATTTTTGGTTCACGTGCATGGGCCTGGATTCCATCTGAAAAAAGGAAGGCACTTGATCCAAAGAGCACTGAGTGCATTTTTGTTGGATACCCTGACAGTGTGAAGGGATATAGACTCATTGATATTTCCTTGGACTGGCTCATCTTTGAGCATAGTGTCCAATTCAAGGAAAGTGTCTCGCATGTACCTCAAAAGTCGCATGCATACACCTTTGTTCTTCCACCTTTCAGAGATGATGAGCATGCACATGCTAACTCTTCTTCAGATGAGAGTTCTGATTCAAAGGATTTAGATTATCCAGATATAGAGTTAGTACAGTCAAATGAATATTTAGTGCATCTAGATGTAGATGCAGAGAGAGAGCAGGGGCCTAAGTGGGTTCAGACTACTCTTCAGGATGTAGGGGATCTTATTGGTGATCCAGCCGATACCATGAGGACTTGATTTGATTTCTAGGAGCCTCCTCTTGCACTCACTGCCACTGAACCATTTCCACCTAGACATATTTTCTTGGTTCAGTCTTCAGATCCACACTCTTATGGCGAGGCTGATGGAAATCCATTTTAGGAATCCGTCATGCAGAAAGAGTACAATCCCCTCCTCGAGAACCAGACTCGGGATCTGGTTCCCATTCCTTCTAGAAGGAAACTTGTTAGTTGCAGATGGGTCTACAGGACCAAGAGCACAACGAATGGAAAGATTAGCAGATACAAAGCTAGGCTTGTTGCCAAAGGCCTTCAGTAGGTGTATGGCATTGACTATGATGATACCTTCTCTCTAGTAGAGAAGATGGATTCCTTATGATTGACACTTTCCATTGTGGCAACCAAGGGATGGGAAGTCCATCAGATGGACGTGAATAATGAATTTATTCACAGTGATCTCTCTGACGAGATCTATATGGAGCAGCCATAGGGATTTATGCAGGATTCATCTTTGTTCTGTCGACTAAAGAAGTATCTTTATGGCCTCAAGCAGGCTCCAAGGGCATGGTATGCCAAGATGGACTCCTAACTATTGTCACAAAAATTTGTACGTTGTAAATCAGACCCAAATTTTTACATGATTAGGATGGTTGATTCACTTCTACTCTTAATTATGTATGTTGATGATTTGTTGATCCCTGGTTTCTCGACTTCAATGATTGTTGCAGTCAAGAGGATTCTACATGACAGGTTTGTGATGACGTACATGGGTCCGATACACTTTTGATCTAGATTTAGGAGAGGAACGAACTGATTAACATACTGAATACAATAAACACAGATATATGAAGAATAACACATATATCCAGTGAACAATATCTTCTATTGAATAATGAAATAGGATGAAACTGTAAAACTGCAAAACTGAAACAGTTGCTCGAATGGTGGTAGCTATATTTGAGAAGAGATGTGTCTGCTACAAGCATTCGTCTGAGTAGAATGGATTACAATGAGGCTCCAAATTCCTTTTTGATATTACTCATGAATTCCAAAACCCTAGACATCCAAAAACCTAACCCTAGAAGGTGAAATGCCAAAATTCATGTGGGCCCCTATGGGTAAGTTGGTGTAAGTTGGTACCTCAACTTCCTAAGGTCATAAATTTTTCATACAACCTCCATTTTAGGCGCGTGAAAATCCCATTGGAAAGGTATTTCATAGAACTACACATTCTGTCGTCAAACTCTGACTCCATCTACAATTTGACTGTGGCGAGCCAAAAAAACAACGTTTAGGGCCCGAAAATGGCCCTAGAAGTACAACAAGATGTGTTGACATGAAAACATACAAAATAAGCCAGTTGGATTAGGAAAGAGGCCACTAGTATCGACCTGGAGTATGTGTTGGCCCTCGACCAAGTTTTGAGGAAATCTTGGTCAGGTTTGACCACTTTTTGGACTTCGACGCGGTGATCGAAGATGGAGCACCCATGCGGAGCTGAGATCGCAGATCTCACCTTTTTTGTGGACCCAACATGGGGTTCTTAGGGTTTTTTAATGGGTTATGGGATGTCAGCCCATGGGTTTACCCATGATTAGGCTTTTTTGTAAATGTAAATGTATAAATAATAAATAATGTAATGTAGTGAGGGGGATGTAATTGGCTAAGTGCAAGAGGCAAGTAGTTTTGAGTTGCTTTGTGCAGCAGAACATGTAAGTAAGGATCTGTGCTTGATAGAGGAGTTAGCTATGTGCCTTGACCTGAGTTTGGGAAGGTGGATCTGGTGGTTAGTGCGCAGATCCCTTGTCTGGTGTGAAGCTTGGCTTTGTGACTTAATTCACATGATCAAAAGAATGTAAGAGATTGAAGCCTATAAAGAAGAAGAATCAGTTGGTGGACGTAGCCTCACACTGGGGTGAACCACGTATATCATGTGTTGATGGTTTTCTTTGTGCTATGATGTTTATGCTGTGAATATGCTTAGTGCATTGATTGTTATATATGATAGATAGATCTATGAATGCTTAGTGATTTATTTATGTTGAATGTGCTAGATCTAACTTATGATGTTAAGTGTGATATGTATTTGTCAATGTTACTACGTCGATCTATCCTTAGGGTTTATAAGTGGAAATTTTTGTTTCGAAAGCATGAATTTAAGTATGTTTAATAGATTTTGTCCTAGTTTGAAAGATAGGGCGCAACAGGAAGAAAGAGATGATATAAGTAAGGCTAATATAAATGAAGAAAGATATGTTATTCCTATGCATAGAAAGAATTTTTGGACTAATAATTGGATGTAGGAACCTAGAAAGAATTTTTGCAGATTGCAGTTCCAACACTGTGATCCTAGTGTGTAGTACAAGAGGAAGAGAGGATTAACCCTATGTTATAACTGCAAAATACCGGGACATCTGTTGGCAGCCAATTCATTTTTTTCTATTATCCTATAAGCTGCCTACACCTAGGTCTTTCGAACTTCAAATTTTCGTCGCATTTTTCAAACAAACAATATTTTCATTTCTTGCGACACTTGTAAATTGGTTTCCATTTAGTTTTCTCGACTGTAAGTGTGAAAAATTTTCCTTTCTTGGTCACATTTCGATTACTATTTGAATTGTCGTAATCTTGTTATTGATATTTTCTATGGCACTTACCTTTGGTTTATCGTTATGTGGCTGAAAGGATTTTCGAATTATGCCTTTTTGGACATTCTTATATTGTTTGTGTAACTGGATTTTATTAAACTGGTAAGGCATTGAGCATGTGGGTTTATACTTGATTCTATGAATTTCATATAGGTCATGAATTATTTTGTTTTTATATATAATGTGATCCTTATGTTAAAAATTTTATGGCTTGAATGGCTTGCAAAGTTTTACATGAATTCGATTGGCACAATGGTTAAAAACTTTTGATTAAACGTTTATGCAATGGCGCGTGATTAACATTTGGGGTTGATTTTACACATTGAATATTCATGATTTGGAAAACTATGGTTAATGGCGCGTTGATATAACACCCACCGTTTGATTCTATGGTTGGTCGAATGACAAGGTTTTAAACTATGTTATGATTGTTTGAACAGAGGATTAATTCGCCAGTTGTACTTTGCCATTACTATTATGCATGACGGTGAATATCTCCACCACCCTCGCATGCGCACATTTATGCGTCCCCTTTGATCGTTCGTAGTTGTTAGCCCAAATGACTCTGCTTTTGTGTATTGGGAAATTCAACCCAAACCCTTACCATGTGCTCGCACCATGGCTCTAGTCGTGAGGGCTGAACCTAATGGTAGCCAGGCTCTGTTGATGTTCGATAGTGCCCGCAGTGACCTTGAGGACAATGGGTGGCTCCCGTTCATTCAAAAATTTGAGGGTTTTAACCTCTACGTTGTTCGACAGTTCGCATTGACCTTTGATGGCTGTCGAGCCAAGGTCAACGATGTTCAATTGGAAATTGATGAACAATTTCTCAGTTTGGCCACAGGTTTGCCTGCCACTGGACAACGATGGTCCAAGAATTGCAAATTAGAGGAAGTCCCTTGGACACTGCTCTTCTAGTAGCGTAAGGTTAGCTCCTGTGATAAAGGTCTGCCAGTCACCATGCTTAAACAATGATGGTATGACTTATTGATGATTATCAAACAGTTTATCACCTGCGAAGGTCGGTATGGGTTTGTTTTCTTACACCACCTTCATTTGCTTATGGTTTTCATGGGTTATGAGCTTAATATGCCTTATTACTTGCATAGAATCCTGTTTAAGATGTCAAAGAAATACAAAAGGAACCAGGCCGACATTAGCCTTTTTCATTATGGGTTGGTTAAGATTATCGTGGTCTATCATGTGAGTCTGCACGGAGATTGTTGGAGCAGTTTCATGCCTCGCAATGGTTTTGAGGATTCGAACCCTCCACAGGTTGATAAACCTGTGGTAAGCGAAGACAAGTCTGTACCCCCGGTACCCTATAACATCCTGCTACCTAAACCCTTGCCCGAATCACCTATCGACCTACCCCACTCTGTGACTAAGGATGTCGAGACTGTTAAGCCTTTGGGAAAGAAGCCAAGAGAAAAACCCAATGCAAACGCCAAAGGAAAAAATACTGCCCAGTTAATTTCTCGAATGGCAAGGAACAAGCCGAAACCTCCTGTCAATCCTGATCCTATCGTGTTGAGTGAGGACTTCGACTCTGAAATAGAGCGTTTCTTGGCTAGAGAATATCCCTATTCATAAGGACTATGTGCTGAACCCTTGTTTGACTTCGTGACAAACCTACCTCCCTACCTACAAAACGACCCTAACTACCCAGGCATTAAGTTGCCTTGTGAAACCCCCGGTCATTCATCTGAACCCTCTCCTTCTCTGTCTAAACCTACAGTGCCACCCTGTGATCAATGTAACTCGTGGTTAGAGAGATATTATCTTGATGTGCCAATGCTACAGTCGCGAATTCACTGTTTGGAGGACCAGGTTGCCCTGCTTACCAGTCAAAAGGCTAAGTTACAAGCCACTGATAAGAAGCAAAGGACGACAGGCTCTATTTTGTTTAAAAATGTGGAATCAGCTACAACAGTCGTGAATTCTAAGTTGGCATAATTTGAGCAGCCTCACACAGGTATGTATACCACTTGTTTATATAATGAATTCGAATTTGGTTTCGGATAACTCTGTTTACAACATTGATTGGCTTTGTTACATAGTATGCATTATGTACATAGTCATGCTTTGATTAAATGGAAGTTCATTTTCCCAGTTTAGCTTTCGATTGGATTTCCTTCGATTTGATTGATCGTGGCATGGATTTGATTGGTTTGATTTAGCTTAAATTGGATGCTCTGTTGTCGATTGAAATCATTTTAGACACAAGTTGTTTCTTGTATTTCAATTTTGAATGCAATCACATTTCGGTTCAATTTATACGATATGATTGGCAACAGTTTTGATATGGTTAACTGTTACGGTTTTATGTTCATATAATTTTCGACCAACAGGGATACAATTTGGATTATGTTCAATATAATATGCACCCAAATCGTGAATAGATACGATTCATAACAGTTATATCCAGCAGGTTAATTCGCATTGGTTTATTCGATTATGTATCAGTTGGATTCATATTGCAATGAATATGTTGTTTGAATTTGATTTGAAGAACGAAATTGATTGTATTCAGGTTCACGATTTGTTTCTATATTAAACTCATTCGTGATTTGTTTGTTTGCCCAGTTTATAACTATAACCTCTGATTGATTCTATTAAGATTGCGATCATAATTTTGACTGTGCAAGGATCAATCACGAATTTGATTGGGTTGATACTGTTAAGTATGATTTCGTTTACACATAATCGAAACAATCTATCTATCTTTACATTCGATTGAACGATTTGAATCTTTTGCTGCATCATTATAGTTATAACGAGCAGATGATGGTTGTGTTGGATTGGATCGTATCCCATACGATATGATTTGCTATCGATTCCATTTRGATATTGAAACAGTCTTGTCACTGTTTGACYYGATTTTATGGTAAYAGAGAAACAKAGTATTCTTACCYTGTTTTCGTTTGGATCACTTTAGATCATGTTTAATATTGAATGATAAAGTCATTTGAATCTTGAGTGATTCGTTTTAAATGATCATTGGAAGAAAATTGGTTTTTATTTTAAAGATTTGATTTGATTTCGATTATAATCCTGTATGTTATTTTAGACTAGCTACAGAATCAGATGATTCTGTAGCTAAGTCTGTAAGATTAGATTTTTATTGTTTTGTTAATAAAATATATTTCTAACTTGTTATTTTTGGTCTATTGCAGATGAATTCGAAATTGCAGTGGATATGATGAGAAGTTAGACGATACTTGAAATATTTTACTAGCATTTTAGTTTCCTAGTTTAGTTGATTTTGGGGATATTTTCCCAGATTATGTAAAACAGTTTGATATTATCCACAGGGAGGTTTTACCCTGTGGAAAGACTTATATATACTTATTATTTTTGTAATAATGATCATCCTCATTCGTGGGAGAACAAGGATATGGAGTTTTAATACAAACTGAGACAGAATTTGATATTCTGCTACAGCTTTAGCTTTCATAATATCAATATTTTGTTTTATGTTTATGTGTATCTATTTGCATTTGGTTAATGACTACTTTATCTATCTTAATAATTCGCAAATGATATAATTTAATCATTGTAATCCATATCTGATTTCTTCCAAGTGTATAAAAAAACATAGCAATTGCCTGATTCAGTTTATGAATGACAAATTTCTCTTCTTCATAAATTGGATTATTAAGTATAAGTTTTTGCATAACAGGTTTCCCTTATTGTAGAGATTTATAAATCGTGTAATTGTTATGGTTTTTTATGTCTTGTTTGTCCTATAAATAACTTAAAGAGCAACACAGCCTATCGTTTACGAGAAGCTTCTGGATTAACCGGTGCGAGTTTCCTTCCTCTGACCAGCTTCAAAGTCATCATACACAGGGCAAATTGGGAGCGTTTCCAGTTCAATTAGTTCCTTGTTTGTTTACTGTTTTTATTAGTAGTTTAGTTCAGATATAAGTTTAGTTATATTTATAGGTAGAATTAGTAGATTAGATTGTTTAATTTCAGTAAATATATTAGATCGCTTAATTTCAGTAAGTTTTGTTTCTTATTCATAAAATCATAAAATCAAAAATATATCTCTAGCTGTCTTAGGGCAGAAAACAAATGAGTTTTACAGGTTTTATTCAAATCTGCAAGTTGTAGATATTGTATATTTGTGAATAAGTTGTAATTCAGTTAGTAATTAGATGGTTGATTATTAGAGTTAGTATAATAGTAATTAGTAGTTTGTATATAGAATAGTTAGAGTAGTTTATATTTAGTTTTAGTATAATTTATCTTAGTAACTTGTTTTAATTAGATTAGTATATTAGTTTGTTAGTTAGTTTGGTTTCTTGTATTTAGTTTTAGTTAGTATTAGTTTGTTTTATTTGTTTTAGTTAGTTTAGATTAGTTTCTCTTTGGTTTTCTTAAGACCTTAGAGCGGCCAACAGAGCCGTTAAACTCATCAGGGTGGTTCATTCCAAACAGCTTGGGTTATTAGACAACCCCAGACCGGTTCCACTCTCTCTGTTGAAGGATGGTCAATTTCGCCCGTCAACAAATGGCGCTAGAAGGAGGGCCTGAACTTAATTAATGGCACGAGGCAGTCGCAAGACTCCTCCCCCCCTAATCGCTCACCTATAGTGACTAGAAGCCGTTCACACGATAATATTCCCCTTCAAACAACAACTACTTCAACCGAAGATCCGCAGATCACAGTTGAGCCAACAACCCCTAATCCTACAGGTGGTGACTTGGAAGAGATTGTTCGTCGATCTCTTATTAAAACACATAGTGCCTTAGCTAGTTTGAGGCAACCAAACCGTCCGTGGGGTCGACCTTTAGACTTATCGGATATCAGAGAACAATTAGGTGACACTAACCTCACTGTGAATCCTACAGATCCAATTACAAATCCTGCTATAGGAGGATCTGGGATACCTCCTTCACCACCTCCCTCATCTCCTTCCTCTTCTGGAAGAGATTCCTCTTCCGACGAAGGCAATTCACCTTCTCGTCCTTCCACACCCACTACCCTAATGTCAAATCAGAACAACCCTGCTAGACCCTGGTTGGACCAGGATGTTGTAGTTGTACCCGGAGCCCAACACCCTTTACCTAAGCACCCGGAGAAATGGCTTCCTAAGTTTGATCCTGATTCAAAACAGATAGTCGAAGATCATATCAAAATTTTTATGTTAGCCATCAGACTCCGTAATGTTGAACATGAAGACGTCGTTTGTAGGTTGTTCCCTTATACTTTTGAGGGTATTGCATCCACTTGGTACTTTGCCCAACAGCCCCATACCATAGTGTCTTGGGAAAAGTTTGAGTCATGCTTTTTGGAAAAATTCGGAGATGGTAAACTTCCGGAAGTCTTAGTCATGGATCTTTCAAGCTTAAAAATGAATCCAAAAGAAAAAGTTAAAGATTTCAATCAAAGATTCCTAACGCTGAAAAATCGAATCCCTGCAAATTCTATGCCTTCCGAGAGTCTTGTGATAGCTTACTACACTAAATATTTACATAAAAGTATAGCTATTTGGGTTAAACGATCCAAAAAGGCCACATTGTTAGAAGCCTTCGAGGAGGCTACTCAGATTGAAAAAGATATACTTAGTCTTAAGGACTCTTATAGCAATGAAACTGAGACTGTTTCTTCTTCCAAAAAGAAGATTGGAATTCTCCCCAGACCCACACAAAGTAAAACACAACCTGGAAACTCTGTTTTGGAAAATTTAACTAAAGTTGTACAAAAAATTGTCTAATCAAGTTATAGATTTAAAAAGGTCGACTGAAGAACCTTCCTCGAGTAAAGGACTTTAAAAACCTCCTTTCCGAAAGCCTTTTCCTACCAACCGACCTAATCCAAACCCCGAAGGCTTAAACCTAGAAAGTTTGCAATGTGCTCTTCAAACAATTCTAGAAGCCCAAGATAACTTGATGCCTCCTGAAATTCCTTAGGAGGAAGCCGAGCAGGAAACAGTTCAAGAAGAAGAATATTCTCCAAACATCTTTGGACACTTCTCGGATAGCATCTTTCAAGCTAACTTCGAGACTGTTCACCCTTACAACACTAGGAGTAAGACAACAAATAAACCTCCTGTCGAAAACACTACAACTTCACCTCCAAAGCCATCTAAATCAGTAGAAACTAAACAGAGTTATGTCAGCCCTAAATTAGATTATGATGTTGTTGAATATCTTAAAAAATTAAGGGCTAACATTTCTATTTATGAGTTGTTGAAGTTCCCATTTTTGTTACAGAAGATGTTGCAAAATATTTCAGAAAACGACAAGAATGGTAACTCAAATGGTAACAAGGTTGTGCAAAGCAAAGTTCCACATAAGACTTCCACTAAAAATAATCTTGATTCTCAAGATAAAGGAAGCCTTCATGTAACCCCTGTAAATAATGTAAATAATGTAGATAAAGTAGTATTAGAAACTGCGAGTAAGAAACCACAAGCTACTACTCTAAATACTCGCAAAAATGTACCTCCTTTTCTTTTAACTTTCGAAATTTTCAACAGAAATGTGCATAATTGTATGGTTGACTCAGGGGCATCATCTAATGTGATGCCTTGGTCTGTCTGCCAAAAGATTAACGTTGAGGTAGAACCATCTTCTTTGAAAATCATACAACTTGATCGAACGGATTTTAAAGTTATAGACGAACTAAAAAATGTATTGATTAGATTATCGTCTAACCCAAAGGTTCATCAGGTCATTGATATAATTGTGGTGGATATTCCAGAAGTGTATGGTCTGTTTTTGAGCAGGGACTGGTCAGAGCAGCTACATGGTTACTTCGCAACGGACTAGTCTCACTTATGGCTTCCAGAGAATGGTAAGCCCAACAAGATCAGGGTGAATCGTGAGCGTTACCTCAAGTTCACGGTCACAGATTTGAACGACCTGAATGAACCATACACACCTCTTGTTGATTCACCTGAGGTCCAAGGGATGGACACCTTCTTCGAAAATTTCATGGCTGAAGTTTCACCTATCAACAATCCAGAACAACAGTCTGAGATCATAGCATATGTGCAACCAACAACTTCTATGCAATAGTCCCATGAGCCCGATGGAAATCAAATTTGGTCTCTATATTTCGACAGTTCCAAGTCTAAAGAAGGAGCTGGTGCAGGCTGCATCATCATCGATCCGGCATGTAACAAGACATTATTGGCTTGTAGATTAGAATTTGAATGTACTAACAATACTGCAGAATATGAGGCTTTACTGCAAGGTCTCAGAAAAGCCCTGGATATGAACATTCAAAATCTGGTTGTATTTGGCGACTTTGAAATAGTGGTTAGACAGGTAAGAGACTCTATACACTGTCTTTCCCCACATCTCAAAAGTTACCAGTATGAGGTATGGAGTTTAATGAACAAATTTTATGCTTTCAATATAAATTCCATTCCTAGATTAAACAACGCTGAAGCAGATTTACTAGCTAATGTAGCCTCTAAAATTCTTCCTGCAGAAGGCCTATCCCCAAACGCGTTCTCCGTGGAGCTATTGTTTCGACCATCTGTTCCTGACAATATTACAAACTGGAGAGTATTTGACAATGATCAACAGATCATTAATTTTCTGCACCTGGAAGAAACCTTTCAAGGCGTAGTGATAGATGAACGCACGCATGACGACAATTTGCACGACTTTACGGTAATACCTAATCTGAAATCTCCTGAAGATCTATCGGAAATGGTAAATTACATATCCAAATCTGTTGTTAGATTAGAAAAGTTTTATGATTTTGAAGATAAATTTAAAAAGACGGTCAATTGAAAAACTAATAGTTCCTCGTTGTCTTATGAAAAAGTCAATTTAGGGACTAATGAAAATCCTCAGTGTATCAATTTAGGCTTGGGATGTTCTAAGCAAGAAAAAGCTTCTTTTGTTAAATTATTTAAAGAATTTAAGGATGTCTTTGCATGGACTTACGATGATCTCAAAACATTTGATCATAATATCATATAGCATGTCATCCCGATGAAACCCCAAACCTTACCCTTCCAACAGAAATTGAGGAAAATGCATCCTAAACTAGAACCGACCGTTCAAAAAGAATTGAATAAACTCCTAAGTGATAAAATAATTTTTCCTGTTAGACACACTCAGTGGGTGTCCAACCTCGTCCCAGTAGAGAAGAAAAACGGGGAAATTTGACTTTGTGTCAATTTCCGAAACCTCAACAAAGCGTCTGACAAAGACAATTATCCTGTCCCACCCATGGAATAGATCCTGCAATAGGTATCTGGTTCCGAAAGGCTATATTTATTGGATGGTTTCTCCGGATACAACCAAGTCCTGATGTCTCCGCCAGACCAACTAAAAACTACCTTCCGTACCCTGTGGGGCACTTATGCTTATCGCAAAATGCCCTTTGGATTGATTAATGCCTTGTGTACCTTTCAGAGAGCAATGGACATTGCTTTTCGAGGCTTAATCAATCACTCCGTTGTAGTTTACTTAGATGATGTGACGGTTTACTCTAAAAACAAAGACGATCATCTAGCTCACTTACGAGCAGTTCTACTACGATGTCGTAAATACAGCATCTCCCTGAACCCCAAGAAGTCCATATTTGCAGTGGAACAAGGTAAACTACTAGGGTTCATTGTGTCTAGTGATGGGATTATTATTGACCCCGATAGGACTCAAGTCATCGCTAAACTTCCCCCACCTACGTCCAAAAAATCCATGCAGTCTTTCTTAGGCTAGATTAATTTCGTGAGAAGATTTGTCCCCAGTTTCTCCGAAATCGTCAGGCCTCTACAAAACCTGATTAAGAAAGACACTCAGTACCACTGGGGACCCACAGAAAATCAAGCTTTTAATGCCATAAAGAAGGCCATAATAGACGCTCCGTCTCTCATGAGCCCTGATTTCTCTCAAGACTTTACACTCTATATTTTTGCCTCTGATCGTTCCTATGCCACAGTCCTAACTCAGAAGAATACTGAGAACAACGAAGTACCAATCGCCTTTATGAGCTCTTCTTTCAAAAGTGTTGAACTTAACTACCCATCGGTTGATCGGCAAGCCTACGCTGTTTTCAAAGAAGTTAAGCATTTCCGGTCCTATCTTTTGAAGTCAAGGACGAAAGTCATTGTCCCCTACCCTGCCGTAAGGAACTTGTTAGTGCAAAAGGAGTTAGGAGAGAAAAGAGCCAACTGGGTCACCTCCTTGCAGGAGTATGACTTAGAGATCACCCCAGCATAGATCGTGAGAGGCCAAGGGTTGTGTAAATTGGTTGTTGATTCAGAAATAGAATGTCAAGAAGATAGTGATACGTCAAACCTAGAACAACGCGATCAGAGTTTAATTTGTTGCGCACAAAACATCGTAAGTCCTTGGTACGACGATATTAGATTTTGTCTTGAACATGGATCAGCACCCCGTCACCTTGACCCCGCCAAAAGAAGAGCGTTGAGACTAAAGTCTGTCTCCTTTCATCTAGTTAACAATATACTGTTTCGTCAGAATTTTGACGGCGTCCTGATGCGATGTCTCGAAAAAGACGAAGCAGACAGAGTCTTGCTTGAGTTGCATGCAGGAGAAGCTGGTGGTCACTTCGGTGGTGACACCACTGCTCATAAGGTTTTAAGAGCCAGTTACTATTGGCCCATGCTTTTTAGGGATGCCCATGCTTTGTGTTGTAAATGTATCATCTGTCAGAAATCATCAGGGCGATTGCAAAAACCAGCCTTTCCCTTGCAACCCGTTTCGGTAGATTCTCCTTTCCAACAATGGGGCCTTGATATCATAGGTCCTATTAACCCTCCATCCTCACAATATAACAAGTATATTGTGACAGCCACATATTACTTTACACATTGGTCTGAAGCTGCTGTGCTAAGAACTGTTAACACCAGTCAGGTTATCACTTTTCTAAACTCGAATGTTATCACTCGTTTTGGTATCCCTGATTGTCTAGTCTTTGACAACGCTTCATACTTTTCTTCTCTTGAAATGAGTGAGTTTTCTTTGGAGAAAGGAATAAAGCTTAAGTATTCTACTAGTTACTACCCCCAGGGCAATGGATTAGCAGAATCAACCAACAAGAACTTGATCAAAATTATCAAGAGAACCGTGGCTGAAAATCACAAGAACTGGCACAACGCATTACTGAACGCACTATGGGCTGATAGGGTCACACCCAAAGCCGTTATAGGTAACTCCCCCTTTTTTCTCATTTATGGCAGAGAATCCATTCTGCCACCTCACATTCTTCTTCCTTCACTTCATTTGTCACAAAAATTCCAAGAAGAAGATTGTCCTCCTTTAGAAAGCTGCATTAACGCTTTGATGAAGTTGGAAGAAGTAAGAACCCAAGCTAAGCGTAAATTAGACCAACATCAACAATTGATTAAAAGCTGGTTCGATTCTAATTCTGCTTCTGATAGGAATTTTGAAGTAGGTGATCTCGTCTTAAAGTGGGACAAACCACACGAAGGAAAGGGTGAGCACACCAAGTTTCAAAACTTATGGCTTGGGCCATTTTTAATTGTTGAAAAGTTGGGTCCTAGTTCCTTTCGATTACAGAATCTTGAAGGGCATCTTGACACCTATCCGGTGAATGGCCAAGCCCTGAAAAGATACTTTGCTTGATAAATACCCTTGTATATTATGTAAATATTTTGCTTTTGTTTGCATCTTTCGTTTTCTTTTTGTTTTCGTTTTGATTTGAATTGATCAGTTTTTTGTGTTTCTTGAAAAATACGCATGCCTGTGCACTGAGCCATTCAGACCAAGACCATAGAAAAATTTCTTCGCTGAAATAACTTCTGAAAGTTTGTACAAACATCAGTGATATATTGCTAAATTGATATCTATGTTGGAAAATTTTGTTGTTTGAAAGAAGTTTATTGATTTCAATCTCTGAGCAAAGTTTGTCATGATCATCTATCATCTTTTTACGCTGTCCTTTTTCTGTAAAGGAATGACTCAAAAATATGTCTCCCTGTCATAGGAAGTGTTTTAAAAATAAAACATCTCTAGAACCGAATAAAGGACAGTGTTAAAAAATTCTGATGAGGTCTGAAAAAATATGTTAAATATCAAGACTTTCAACGTCACCCCGCTCAGCTATATATCTACAAAAGGAAAACAAAATAAAAATTATTAATAAGAGTTGTGGGAAGTGTTTGTAAACCCGTCGGGATACTGAACAGGTCTATTGGCAGCGGGTAAATGCAAGCATGGTTCCAAGACAACTTCGTCGGGGTACTGAACAGGCCCACTGGCAGCGAAGCAATGTTGGGTACATGAAAATCTGTGAAAAATATGAGAAACCTCTTTAATGTCCTTTATTTTGATCTAGAACTTCTTGACATGATACAGATGTCAGAGTGGGTTAAATGGAAACCCTTTCGAGGCTATGGACGCCTGCTAGCAGCAGTGGCCATGCCAACAGTATTGAAGATTTTATCTTTAATATCGTGACTTGCTGATCTTAAGACTGTTATTGGTTTTCATCTTTTTAAAACAGCGCTAAAAAAAAAGAATTGATTAATGATGATGTTAGTACGATTTTTGGTTGTTGTTTTTGAGTTGAAATTCTCTTTACTGTCCTAATCTGAATTTATTTCTTTTGACAGAGATAACTGCTTCTCCCAGTGTGTCGCCATTGTTGGCAGCCAATTCAATTTTTCTATTATCCTATAAGTTGCCTACACCTAGGTCTTCCGAACTTCAAATTTTCGTCACATTTTTCAAACAGACAATATTTTCATTTCTTGCGACACTTGTAAATTGGTTTCCATTTAGTTTTCACGACTATAAGCATGAAAAATTTTCCTTTCTTGGTCACATTTCGATTACTATTTGAATTGTCGTAATCTTGTTATTGATATTTTCTATGGCACTTACCTTTGATTTATCGTTATGTGGCTGAAAGGATTTTCGAATTATGCCTATTTGGACATTCTTATATTGTTTGCGTAACTGGATTTTATTAAACTGGTAAGGCATTGAGAATGTGGGTTTATACTTGATTCTATGAATTGCATATAGGTCATGAATTATTTTGTTTTTATATATAATGTGATCCTTATGTTAAAATTTTTATGGCTTGAATGGATTGCAAAGTTTTATATGAATTCGATTGGCACAATGGTTAAAAACTTTTGATTAAACGTTTATGCAATGGCGCGTGATTAACATTTGGGGTTGATTTTACACATTGAATATTCATGATTTGGAAAACTATGGTTAATGGCGTGTTGATATAACACCCACCGTTTGATTCTATGGTTGGTCGAATGACAAGGTTTTAAACTATGTTATGATTGTTTGAACATAGGATTAATTCGCCGGTTGTACTTTGCCATTACTATTATGCATGGCGGTGAATATCTCCACCACCCTCGTATGTGCACATTTATGCTTCCCCTTTGATCGTTCGTGGCTGTTAGCCCAAATGACTCTGCTCCTGTGTATTGGGAAATTCAACCCAAACCCTTACCATGTGCTCGCACCATGGCTCCAGTCGTGAGGGCTGAACCTAATGGTAGCCCGGCTCTGTTGATGTTCGACAGTGCCCGCAGTGACCTCGAGGACAATGGGTGGCTCCCGTTCATTCAAAAATTTGAGGGTTTTAACCTCTGCGTTGCTCGATAGTTCACATTGACCTTTGATGGTTGTTGAGCCAAGGTCGACGATGTTCAATTGGAAATTGATGAACAGTTTCTCAGTTTGGCCATGAGTTTACCTGCCACTAGACAACGATGGTCCAAGAATTGCAAATTAGAGGAAGTCCCTTGGACACTGCTCTTCCAGTCGCGTAAGGTTAGCTTATGTGATAAAGTTCTGCTGGTCACCATGCTTAAACAGCGATGGTATGACTTATTGAGTATTATCAAACAGTTTATCACCTGCGAAGGTTGGTATGGGTTTGTTTTCTTACACCACCTTCGTTTGCTTATGGTTTTCATGGGTTATGAGCTTAATATGCCTTATTACTTGCATAGAAGCATGTTTAAGATGTCAAAGAAATACAAAAGGAACTAGGCCAATAGTATCCTTTTTCATTATGGGCTGGTTAAGATTATTGTGGTCTATCATGTGAGTTTGTGCGAAGATTGTTGGAGCAGTTTCATGCCTCGCGACGGTTTTTAGGATTCGAACCCTCCACAGGTTGATAAACCTGTGGTAAGCGAAGACAAGTCTGTACCCACGGTACCCTATAACATCCTGCTACCTAAACCCTTGCCCGACTCACTTATCGACCTACCCCACTCTATGACTAAGGATGTCGAGATTGTTAAGCCTTTGGGCAAGAAGCCAAGAGTGAAACCCACTACAAACGCCAAAGGCAAAAAGACTGCCCGATTAATTTCTCGAATGACAAGGAACAAGCCGAAACCTCTTGTCAATCCTGATCCTATCGTGTTGAGTGAGGAATCCGACTCTGAAATAGAGCGTTTATTGGCTAGCGAATATCCCTATTTGCAAGGACTGTGTGTCGAACCCTCGTTTGACTTCGTGAAAAACCTACCCCCCTGCCTACAAAATGACCCTAACTACCCAGGCATTAAGCTGCCTTGTGAAACCCCCGGTCATTCATCTGAACCCTCTCCTACTCTGTCTAAACCTACAGTGCCACCCTGTGATCAATGTAACTCATGGTTAGAGAGATATTATCTTGATGTGCCAATGCTACAGTCGAGAATTCACTCTTTGGAGGACCAGGTTGCCCTGCTTACCAGTCAAAAGGCTAAGTTACAAGCCACTGATAAGAAGCAAAGGACGATAGGCTCTATTTTGTTTAAAAATGTGGAATCAGCTACAACAGTCGTGAATTCTAAGTTGGCATAATTTGAGCAGCCTCACACAGGTATGTCTACCACTTGTTTATATAATGAATTCGAATTTGGTTTCGGATAACTTTATTTACAACACTGATTGGCTTTGTTACATAGTATGCATTCTGTACATAGCCATGCTTTGATTAAATGGAAGTTCGTTTTCCCAGTTTAGTTTTCGATTGGATTTCCTTCGATTTGATTGATCATGGCATGGATTTGATTGGTTTGATTTAGCTTAATCTGGATCCTCTGCTTTCGATTGAAATCATTTTAGACACAAGTTGTTTCTCGTATTTCAATTTTGAATGCAATCACATTTCGGTTCGATTTATACGATATGATTGGCAACAGTTTTGATATGGTTAACTGTTACGGTTTTATGTTCATATGATTTTCGACCAACAGGGATACAATTTGGATTATGTTCAATATAATATGCACCCAAATCGTGAATAGATACGATTCATGAAAATTATATCCAGCCGGTTAATTCGCATTGGTTTATTCGATTATGTATCAGTTGGATTCATATTGCAATGAATATGTTGTTTGAATTTGATTTGAAGAATGAAATTGATTGTATTCAGGTTCACGATTTGCTTCTATATTAAACTCATTCGTGATTTGTTTGTTTGCCCAGTTTATAACTATAACCTCTGATTGATTCTATTAAGATTGCGATCATAATTTTGACTGTGCAAGGATCAATCACGAATTTGATTGGGTTGATACTGTTAAGTATGATTTCGTTTACACWTAATCGAAACARTCTATCTATCTTTACATTCGATTGAACGATTTGAATCTTTTGCTGCATCATTATAGTTATAACGAGCAGATGATGGTTGTGTTGGATTGGATCGTATCCCATACGATATGATTTGCTATCGATTCCATTTGGATATTGAAACAGTCTTGTCACTGTTTGACTCGATTTTATGGTAATAGAGAAACAGAGTATTCTTACCCTGTTTTCGTTTGGATCACTTTAGATCATGTTTAATATTGAATGATAAAGTCATTTGAATCTTGAGTGATTCGTTTTAAATGATCATTGGAAGAAAATTGGTTTTTATTTTAAAGATTTGATTTGATTTCGATTCTGATCCTGTATGTTATTTTAGACTAGCTACAGAATCAGATGATTTTGTAGCTAAGTCTGTAAGATTAGATTTTTATTGTTTTGTTAATAAAATATCTTTCTAACTTGTTATTTTTGGTCTATTGCAGATGAATTCGAAATTGCAGTGGATATGATGAGCAGTTAGAGGATACTTGAAATATTTTACTTGCATTTTAGTTTCCTAGTTTAGTTGATTTTGGGGATATTTTCCCAGATTATGTAAAACAGTTTGATATTATCCACAGGGAGGTTTTACCCTGTGGAAAGACTTATATATACTTATTATTTTTGTAATAATGATCATACTCATTCGTGGGAGAACAAGGATATGGAGTTTTAATACAGACTGAGACAGAATTTGATATTCTACTACAGCTTTAGCTTTCATAATATCAATATTTTGTTTTATATTTATGTGTATCTATTTGCATTTGGTTAATGACTACTTTAGTTATCTTAATCATTCGCAAATGATATAATTTAATCATTGTAATCCATATCTAATTTCTTCCAAGTGTATAAAAAAACATAGCAATTGCCTAATTCAGTTTGTGAATGACAGATTTCTCTTCTTCATAAATTGGATTATTAAGTATAAGTTTTTGCATAACAGGTTTCCCTTATCGCAGAGATTTATAAATCATATAATTGTTATGGTTTTTTATGTCTTGTTTGTCCTGTAAATAAACTTAAAGAGCAGCACAGCCTATCGTTTACGAGAAGCTTCTGGATTAACCGGTGTGAGTTTCCTTCCTCCGACCAGCTTCAAAGTCATCATACACAGGGCAAATTGGGAGCGTTTCCAGGTCAGTTAGTTCCTTGTTTGTTTACTGTTTTTATTAGTAGTTTAGTTCAGATATAAGTTTAGTTAGATTTATAGGTAGAATTAGTAGATTAGATTGTTTAATTTCAGTAAATATATTAGATCGTTTAATTTCAGTAAGTTTTGTTTCTTATTCATAAAATCATAAAATAAAAAATATATCTCTAGCTGTCTTAGGGAAGAAAACAAATGAGTTTTACAGGTTTTATTCAAATCTGCAAGTTGTAGATATTGTATATTTGTGAATAAGTTGTAATTCAGTTAGTAATTAGATAGTTGATTATTAGAGTTAGTATAATAGTAATTAGTAGTTTGTATATAGAATAGTTAGAGTAGTTTATATTTAGTTTTAGTATAATTTATCTTAGTAACTTGTTTTAATTATATTAGTATATTAGTTTGTTAGTTAGTTTAGTTTCTTGTATTTAGTTTTAGTTAGTTTGTTTTAGTTAGTATTAGTTTGTTTTATTTGTTTTAGATAGATTAGTTAGTTTATATTAGTTTCTCTTTGGTTTTCTTAAGACCTTAGAGCGGCCAACAGAGTCGTTAAACTCGTTAGGGTGGTTCATTCCAAACGGCTTGGGTTATTAGACAACCCCGGACCGGTTCCACTCTCTCAGTTGACGGACGATCAATTTCGCCCATCAACAACATCTTGATAAGAAATGCCCTAGGATAGGTCTTATTTGTCTTTGTTGTAAAATTATTGGTCATGAGTTTGAGGATTGCCCAAGGATGATTGCTAAAGTTGAACAAATGAACATGAGTCAAGAGAATAAGAGCATGTTAGAAAATCAGAAAGAGAAAGGATCAGAGAATGTTTAGACTACATTAGTACAATTAAAAGAAGCAATGAATGATCACAAAGAAGTCAATTTACCAGAGATCATGAAAGAAAAATAGCGCATAAGTGAAAGAATAGGAGACTTCGACATAGACCATGTCTTGGATGAGGAAACACCAGTGAATATTATGACAGAAGGCACTTGGGAAATTTTTGGAAAGCCTATTGTGGTACATTCACTAGGAAAGATAGGCTTGTTTAAAGGAAAGATGATAACCTATGTGGAATAATTACTAATGTACCTGTTATTATGCATGGAACATCGACATAAGAGGAATTTGAAGTTATTAGGTTTGTTGAGAACAATGCCCTGTTCCCACTTTTGTTAGGAAAGACTTGGATTGAGAAGGATCAGATTAGAAGGAAAACAGAGGAAGGAGCTACAGAAAAGAAAAATCAAGAACTAAGAGATTTCCTAGCTAGAAAAATAGATCGACTAATAGAAGAACGAGAAGTTAATTTGAAGCAGCAGAAGGCAAGAGAATTATTTGTCGAGGTTGAAAGAACATAAGAAGGTTTGAAGGACCTATCCATGCAAGAAGAAAGTAAGTCCACCCAGAAAGTGGTAAGGGAAAGGATATTAACTTTGAACCCATTAGAAGTACATCAACATTGTGAAGTCACTACGATAGGAGAAACTAAGAATAAGAATGGAAAGAGGAATCTAGAAACAGTTAGAGAGACTGAGATCACAGGAAAGAAGGCAAGGAAGCTTAGTAAGAAGAAATCCAGGTTAGAAAAGATACAGGGAGTTATAGAGAAGACTTCGCAGGAGGTAGTTTTGCAGGGTTTGAACCTCTCCGGAACAACAAAACCATGCAGAATGGGACTTCGCCTCGGTGAAGCTATATGACCGTTGGAGACACCCTCACCGTTCGAACGACGCTCCAGAGTGGTAGGAAACACATTTATGGGTGAATAGACCGCATTTGGGACGTTGAGACCATGCCATAACGAACATATTTGCATTGATGGAAGCAGTTCTTCCCGCTGGAAGAATATGTTATGATGTTCACTTATTTAACCTGTATGACGCTGTGTCGGGACCACTTTTCGCCATCCGTGATTAACGTTGCTAATAGAGAACTGATTATGTGTCGAGTTGTGATTTCAGAACCTAGAAATCTCCATCCACTTGTTTACCCCGTCTGTCCATTCGCCTACCCTGACTTATTTGTTTAAAAGTGAGAATGTCGGGCGAACAAACTAAGTTAGAGAAGTATGTCGAAGAGGTACTTATGGATTACAGAGCTATGTTTGAAGGTGTTCAGGCATCATCGAATAGGGGACTGTCGGATTCCCCTTCATTGCATGACATTTGGGTCGTACTAACCCCATGACTGAGAAGCAAAGTAACCATCGCGATGATCTGGCTAATGTGAAGCAGATCTCATCGATATTACAAAAGTATATCCTACCTTTGGTTGGTGTGGTTAACCGTGATAGCATCACACACGACTACAAGTACACTTTGATCACCGCGTACATCCCAAAGGGGATACGCGTAGTTGGAAGCCAGTTGTGATAGATCACATCCCTGAAGAACAGTGACTTTAACCTTGGATATAGAAAGAACTACGCCATGATCACCCCTCATAGATACATGATGAAGACAACTAGGAATAATCCTCACATAGTCTCTCAGCCTTAGTGTAACACCCTGTTTCCCCCAGTTTGTAAAAATAACTAGACTGGCCAATAACTGTGGCAAACTCAGAAATGTGAATATGTGATGTGAATGGACCTTGTGGAAAAGGACGATGAATGTAAATAATATTATGAATTTATATTGTAGGACTGCTAAGAGGGGATATGCTGAAAAAGAGACCACGATGGTTGTAGAAAGGTGGTGGAAGGCACCTAGAAAGGTGGCGTTAACTTCCACCGAAAATCAATACCGTATTTGGACTCCACTGGCCCGGAGAACCAAAAACGACTCACTGGCCCCGAATTAAATGTCTCGCAAGCTGGTAGGTACATGGATCCTTGGGAATTAATGAGGGATGGGGAGGTGAACCGCCCATCCATAGATCCCTCGGGCCTAACTAGCGCGAGGGAAATCGCGCCACACACAACCTCGTAAGAGGATAAGGTGTGGGGGAGAAGCGATTGGGGGAGGGACGCGAGGGGAGAAAGAGAACTTTGGCATTATGCAGAGTGGGTGATAGTAGAGAGGAAGGAGAGTAACCTTCACTCTTGGTCACTGGAAAATAGAGACACAGTCTCACATCATCGTGGTCTCAACTCGGGGGTGGCTAGTGGTAAATCCGCTGGGAGTCGTTGAGCCTACGGTTGGGTGGAAACGAGCACCCCTCTCCGCAGTTGCATAACATCTGGTGTTACTTTCTGATAAGTGTTTTTCCTTTGGCATCTTGAAATATATGTATGCTAACATTTATGATCATAAGCTGTGAAATTGTGAATTATTTCATTATAAGAATGTCTGTATGGTATCTTGATCAGTACTGGTAGTTGTATGTTTATATGGAAAGACTACGTATGGCTTATGTTCTCATAAATCGTTATTTATATGCATACTGATCTAATTCAGACTTCATGCCTGGTTCTTGGGAGAGAGATACCCTTATCTGCCTCAGATAGTACCCTGTGTAAACCTCCCCATAGAGATACCCTTCTGGAAAAGGCCCTTCAAGAACCTGGGAAAAAGGACGTGAAGGCGTAAGGCCTTAAGAAATCCCTGATAAGTATCGAATCGATGGATGAGATCCCATCAGGAGATCGGTGGTCACTCATGACCGTTAGATCGAAAGAAGAAACTAGAGGGTTAAGCGCCTTAACCTTGAATAGGTGTTGATCGACGGACGAGATCCCGTCAGGAAATCTGTGGTCACCCATGACCGTTAGATTGGTAGGAGAAAGTAGGGGGCGGGTTAAATGCCTTACCACTTTATCTTTCTGTGTCTTCATGGGTAGCAAAGAGATCAGGATCATAGATCCCCAAGGTCCATGAGAACAGATTGACCGTTGATTTTTCCACGTCCAGGAAGTCATGGGAGAATGCACAAGTTAGGAACCTGTGTGAGCCGTCAGATCTCGGCTGGAAAACTCGACGGCCGTTGGATCTGTCAGGAGATACCAGAGGGTTAAACCCCCTGTGAATAAGGAAAAAAGCCCTGAAATAGATTTGGACCATCCGATTAAAGGAGGCCACGTGTCATGATATTTCCCATTTCAGGAAATCGAGAATCGGGAACTCAGGAGTTCTAGTGGCGAAAGATCGGGGAATTCCATGGTAGAAACCCTGAAGTAGATTCAAGTCGTCTGATTAAAGGAGGCCACGTGTCGTGAGATTTCCCATTTCAAGAAATTGGGAGTCGGGAACTCGAGAGTTCTAGTGACAAGAGATCGGGATGTTCCATGGTGGAAACCTCGAAGCAGTCATAGGCCGACTTATTTCGGGAGGCTACGTGTCGAGAGATTACCCGTTTCGGGAAATTGGGGATCAGGGATTCGGGAGTTGCGCTAACAAGAGGTCGGGCTCTCACCTTTATAAATCCTGACGGAAGAGAGAGTGTGGTCATGTGGGAAGAGGTCATATTGACCAAGGCATAACCCAAGGGGCTAATCACCGATTTAGTCTTGTTTGGCACTTCGGCGTTTCGATGCTCGGGATACTGAAGGGCATGTTCCCTTGTTCTCTCAAACACAGAAATCCAGACTTATGAATATCGAGATGTTAGCATGTGGTTATGTTAGCGTCAGAAGTCACTCCTAGATTGCTTGTAGGAGTAGAGCCTGACACCCATCAGTTTAATGTCACGATTTGTTTGGAAGGGGTGATCAAATGGAAGCAAACTCAGAACAGTCGTCCCAGCTCCAAGACTGGGCCAGGCATGCACAAACGAGTGAGGTCTTGATAAACTTCAAACAATGAGTTGTAATAAGGGTGAGTAGACGGAAGACTTCATGAGAAAGGTGCAAGGGTCTGCTATAGGCATCAAGCTTCTATTAGACGATGAAAAGCAGGCATCTGAAAACAAGATCTTCTTACTTCCAAACACGGGAAACCAGAGAAACAATGATGCAACAAGAAATCATTTACCATAACATCACTGTGTTAATTCAAGCGAATCATTTGATCATGAACTCTCCAGCATAAGATGAAAACAAAGATGAAAAAGGGAAACTGTTTGTTATAAAACAAGAAGTCTCAAACACAGATACATAACCAGGAATCCAGAATGGTCATGGGAAACTTTACAGTCGGGAGTTTAGCTCTACCATCAATGGATACAAAAATGGCGAAAATGCCTACATATACTCAAAGTAACAACAGCAACAAAATCGAGGCATAGCATTGAAAGCTTTGCGTCTGCATGGCTTCTGACAACACGGAGCTGCAATCTTTGAATGGTCGTGCAACTTATGGCAGACGCAATCGATCTTCTGACAATTTCTTCGGCGACTCGACGTGCCTTTAATTCATTGCAGAACCTTCCCATTATGGCGGAAACGATGCCTAACCACCATCAACCACTTCAATAACTTCTTCTTGGGATTGAGGACTATCTGGCCAACTCAACACCTTGGGATAAGGAAGGCTTCTCGCACTTCCACCTAGGACAACTAAAGGGCTTGGTGGAGAGGCATGGCGGCCAATGCGGAGAACAGAGCGCATGGCAAAAAAGGGGGGGAATGGCGTCAGATCATGAGGACGTGGAAGAGGAGTGGCGAGGTGTGAGGAGGGTGACAGAGGATGGTTCATGGTGAAAGACCTTGGGAGGAAAGAGGGAAGGCGAGAGATAATGAACTCGCCTTTTGGTGAGGGGCCGACGTGAGGGACACATGGCGAGCGGCGAATGGACGACGATAAGGAGGGGGGACCATGTGGACCAAAGAGGGGGGTGGAAGAGTGACACATGGCAGCATGAGATAGGTGGAAAGGAGGACGTCATGATGAGAGGAGGGCCCACGCCGGCTAAACCCAGAGTGGATGAGTAGGACGAGGCTGCCCCAGCACCGTTCATCCGGGCGCTGAGATCTCGGCAGTCGAAAGTTGCGCTGTCGATTCCATACCCCCCCCC
>JZKD02S0684259.1:1628-12858 GCA_000966675.3 Picea glauca | reverse complement strand
TATTACTTAGGTGGGTTTTTGTTTAAATTGTTATTTTTATTCCAGGGTTTGTTCTTAAGGTTAGACTAAAATTTTACCCTAAAAGTTTTAGACTTAGTACTTAGATTCTGAACTGACCGACACTGGGTTAGGGAAATTTTTTAAGGATTTCTTATGGCGTTATTATCTTATGGCTATTTAGGTTTGTTTCCTTCATCAACATCAATGCGACGTGCCCTTTAGGACGCACCACGTGCTCCAAGGGTGCCACTCGCCTCGTTTGTTTCCTTTTCACGACGTGCCCTTCAGGATGCACCACGTGCTCCAAGGGTGCCACTCGCTTCTTGTGTTTCTTTTGTGCGACGTGCCCTTCAGGATGCACCACGTTCTCCAAGGGTGACACTCGCCAACTTGATTTATTGGTAGACATCTATAACCCCTGGAGTCAATACTCTGCCAGGTGAACTTGTGGGAGACTAAGGGCTCTAAGGAATAAGGCCCCCGCCTTATTGTGCGCCATTTAGAATCATCGTGAGCGACTGTCGCAGTCTTCCCTCACGACATCGTGGATCCTCTCGAACTAGGTAATCATTAACCTACAGTTCGAGCCATGGTGGGAGTGCTAGTAGGCTGTGGAAGGGTTGTTGTCCACACCTCTCCCTCAACCTCTCTGGAAATCATGTGTGGCCCCTTTACTCCATATGTGAGTCTGGTCGGCAAGCTATCGTTAGCCTGCATCATCAAAAATCATGTCACAAATGTCAACATCATATCATCAAATCAAATGAAATATCACAATAAATAAATCAACCCAATAGCACACTCCCTGACTCAATCCGGAGTCCAAGGGGGTTCCACCGATGGCTCTGCATCATCAAGGTCCAAAACCCTGCACACTCAATAAAACTGAGTCAATAGCACCTGTCTACATCAAATAGTAAAACCTCATGTCATCTATCATAACACATCATAATCAAGTATAAATGTTTTAACATCAGAAAAGTCCAGATCACTTGCGAGCAAGTGTCCTCAAATAATAAGATTTCTTAGTGCACCAGAGCAGGATGTTACAGTTGGAATAGGTGGGTGGCCACCAATATCCACCTAGATAAATCCTCCCCCCTTAGGAAGAAATGGTCTCCATTGCATTGAGTTCCCCCATCAGGTGAGGAAACTTCTGTTGGATTTGGCCCCGGGTGAGCCACTTGCCTTGGTGTAGGAGTTGCCCTGCCTTGACAACCTGATAAAGTTGGATCCTATGCTAGCGAGTGCCCTTGACCTATGTTTCCACTATCTAATCAGTGGAGGCTTGCTCCATGCAGGCAGGGTTGAGCTTTTTTGGTGTCAGTTGTTCTACAATCTCTAAGGTGTCCAATAATGGTGGAAAATACAGTCGAAGGAGGTACTTATTGAACACTAGATGCAGACCAAGGAAGGGTGGAGTGTTGAGCTCAAAATAATTTCTACCCACAACCTTGGTGATATTGTAAGGCCCATAGCGAAGTGGGATAATATTTTGATGGGGTCCCATGAGACGCTCCTTTTGAAAATGTAACCAAACTTTTTCGCCAACAAGAAACTGGTGTGGTACCCTGCGTTGATCATGGCGTTTCTTGTACTTAGCATTGTATTTATGAAAAATATCTTGGACCTGTTGGCGAATGTGTTGAATCCGCTCAATGAATCTAGTGGCTTTGTTGATCGTAGACTGATCATCGGAAGAGTCTGTCTTTGCGGTGATAAGAGGAAGTGCAACATCAATGGGTCCCAAGGGTTGGAATACCATACCCACCTGAAATGGGCTATGACCGGTGGAGCTATGGAGAGCCCTATTGTAACTATGTTGAACATAGGGGAGACTCTTGTCCCATGTATGTGGATGCTTATAATTGTACATACACAATATGTGCACAATCATCTGATTGACGACCTCTATTTGGTCATCGGTTTGGGGGTGGAAAGTAGTGGATTTTGTGAGCTTGGTGTCCAACATAGACCAGAGACTCGACAAAAATGTGTTGATTAACCTGATGTCCTGGTCAGAGATGATGATCTGTGGTATCCCAAAGTGGAGACACACTCGTTCGAAGAAGAGCTTGGCAGTATCTTCTGCTATGAGATTCTTCTTACAGCCTGTGAGGATGGCCATCTTCGAAAATCAATCAATGACCAAAAATACATAGTCATTTCCTTGCTTGGTGGATGGAAATACATACATGTAATCCATTGATATGGATTTCCAAGGCTTCTCGGCAATAGGAAGAGGGGTGTATAAGCCTTGCTTCTTGATGGTTGGCTTGGAAATGGCACATGAAGTGAAAGATATTATATACTTGTTGACGTCCTGTCGAAGTTTTAGCTAATAAAAATGTTTCTAAAGAACGACCAGAGTTTTCTCCACACCAAAATATCCTTCCACCTTACTATAGTGGGCTTCCCAAATCATATTTCCACACTTGCTAGTAGAAACACAAAGATGGCCTAGGTGGCATAAGAGTCTGTCCTGAATGTGAAAATCGGTGATATTTATGCATGTACACAAGAGATGATAGGTGGTGGCGAAGTCCAGATCTTTTTGATAAAGTTGGGGCCACTCAGATGCTTCATGTCCATAGGAATGGAGCACGGTGGTGAGTGTAGCCAGAGGAGGCCAACTGAGGTAGTTGGTGACACGATTGGAGATACTTGTCTTATACTTGATGTTGAGGTGGAGTTGTTGTAGGTAGGTGGACCACTTCTTATGGCGGTCATTCTGTAATTTTCCATGTGTCTGTATGAACCATAGAGGCTTGTGATCAGTGTGTATGATCGTCTCTTTTCCCAAAATGTAATGTTTCCATTGAAGACGGTCTTGTACAATGGAATACATTTTCTTATCATAGGTGGGATATTTCTGGACAGTGTCAGAGAGTGTCTCACTATGGTATGCCACTGGATGCCCGTGTTGAATGGGATTTGCGCCCACAACATAGTCAGATGCATCAATCTCAATATTGAATGGTTGTTACAGATCGAGAAAGGAGAGTATTGGAGCTGAGCACAAGTGATGCTTCAGATCATTCAATGCTCGTTGCTTCTAATTAACCCACATGAACTTGGCCCTACCATCACCCTTGGTCACCTGGCTGAGGGCCCATGCAATATGGGAGAATCCCAACATGAACCGTTGATAGAAGTTGGCTAGTCCCAAGAAGCTCTAAAGCTCGGTTAGTGTGGTCAAGGATAGTCAGTCACAGATGACTTGGATCTTAGCTGGATCAACATGTACCCCATGTTCATCAACAATGTAGCCCAAGTATTGGACCCTGTTCATGCCAAAAGAGAATTTTTCCAAGTTGGCATATAGCTTTTACTGCCACAGAGTGCTCAAAACCTGCTGAATATGTCGCATGTGATCCTCCCACGTCCTACTAAAGATGAGGATTTCATCCAAATATACCACCACAAAGGAGTTGGTGAAGGGTTTTAATACATCATCCATCAATCTCATGAAATTAGTTGGTGCATTTGTTAAGCCAAAGGGCATGACTAGCCATTCGAAGAGACCTTCTTTAGATTTGAAGGTTGTCTTCCATACATTAATTGGTTCAATGGGAACTGTTATCGCATAGTTTGTAGTTTAGGTCATAGGCTAAAGGATAAAGATCAAACAGGCGTAACATGAACCTTCCCCACACAATGTCACCTCGATGGGGAGGTTCTTTCTATTTAGGGAGGTTACCCCAGGGGAGACGTCCCCGACAACCTAGGGTTCGAAGGGGCAGAAGGTGTAAAGTCAAGTTTTAGAGTTCCCTCCTCACAGGTTACCACCAATGTCAGACAGTCTGGCTAATCATCCAATAAAAGAAGTGTATGCCCTATTGAAAACACCTACCCAGAACAAGACAACATCAATACAATATATATGTTTGCAGGCTATAACTCAAAGGGTTAGTACTTCAATGACTATCTGATATTATTCAATAATCAATGCAATAGATATAAAATGAAGTCAACATTTTGCCAATTATCTTATGAAAGACCATCAATTCATCAATATCCAAAGAGATGACTAAGCCAACAGTATATCCAATCAACAATTTGTTCAATAAATGCTTGAAATCATCACTTAATTGCTTATATTCAAGTTTTGCTACGTCAAGATGAAATATCCAACTGTGACGTCATCTCTAAATAGGTTAGTTTGTTAGTTAGGGTTTGAAAATTTAAAGTTTTGAAAGTAGTTTTGCACACTAAAACTTCAACGTTGGAGATAAAATATCAGTGCCTTAGGGTATATGGAGTCAAAATATAAGGGCACAAGGTCTTGAAAGGATGATGACTCAAAGACTAGAAGGTAGAGTTCTATGGTGCTGCAAAGGTAGGGCCCTAGAGTCAAAACCCTAGGGGAAAGAGGCTCACTCCGGTGTTGCTTAAGCAAGGCCTCATGCTCTTTCCTCCTTCTTTAAATCAACTTGGCAAAACGACTAGCCTAAAGAATAAGTCTAAGAGAGAAAGTGTTGCAAAGACAAGGCTTTCAAACCCTAGAAGGTGAAAACCCTAGGTGTAGGCAACCTAGGCCTAGGATGTCTCCTTTTTTCAACTTATAAAATTCAACGCTAGCTCAAGGGAAGAAGAAAAATAAGTGTAGCAAAGGCTAGGCTTAATCCCTCTCCTTCAATGGCTGAAAAATATCTCTCTCCAAGGGGACATGTAACAATGACCTACTTGTGTGCTTGTTTCCTAGGGTTTTAAATCAGCAATATAATAAACAAATGCAAGAAAATTACAACTACAACCATTCATTCAAGAAGTTTTGCAAGAAAATTTACTTACATGTCATGAAGAAAAGCATAAGCAAACCCTAGTTGTAAACCTTCCTTGAGAGAATTGCCATAATTGCCAAAAACATCCTTCCAATAGCAAGTGTGCCTCACTTAGACAACAAATCTACCCAAGAAGGGTGCAAAAATAAGATCTCACTTGTGTGAGTGAATTCTGTTGTGTTTAAAATGAGGGAAAACATCCTCAATTTATATCATCCAATGACCTTTAATTAAAAATTAGGTCATTAAAATAGCCGACAAGGATGATAACTAAAAGTCATATTTTTTTACATTAAACTGCTAAATAAAAACCCTAAATGAGAAGTAAGCATGACATCTAGCCCCTTTGAGGGAGACGTTGGCCCTTTTTAGGGAAAATCTCAGCACTAGAAGACAAATGTTGGCCCTCTTTGGGCCTCCAAACTCTGCCACACATGCCAAACTGCCATGTAAAGCTACCACATGCTGGAGATGATGTCAAGGATCTCTGGAGAATGTCTTGGGTCAACAGAGGGACACGTTCCACCTGCAGTGGGTCAACCCCCTAGGGTTGGGCTCAGCCAAGGCATCCTGGATGAAAATGTCTTTCTTCTTCTCTCATGCAAAGGCTCGACCAATCACTGTCCTGTCTCTACCCCTAATGAGGTCCCAACAACCATCTGATGGGCTCTTCAGCCCCATGGAGGTATGAACTAATCATCTCCCCATGTGTACTGGTCCACCTGGTACTTGTCCGTCGGGCATGGTCCTACACATCAAAAACTTCGCCCTCCATGGGCTCATTAGTCCTCGGGATCATAGCAATGTTAACCATATTTCGTCATTAATTTTATCAAATGCATGCATAAAACCCCTAGCACATCATCTAATAGCTCAAAGACATTACAATGACCTACTATACAAAGATGAAGAAAAAGACAAAGTGCCCTATTGGGCCAGGATCCATAAGAAAGGGAAAGTTCCCAAAGGATATCATCCAAGCCATGTAATACGAGGTGGTGTGGTCTAAGGATGTCCAGACATAGTGAAAGACAGGAGTGGATATTATCCATGGGTGCCTTTGTAGGATGCGAGTTGTACCTGTCATGGTTACAATTCTTTCCAAGCCCTTTATTGCCTTTATTCTTTCTTTTCTTTATTGCTTTTTCTTTCTTTTTATTTCAAGGTCTAACTAGAGGACACTGCCTTGGTGTGGTGACCAGAGCTGATAGTGTTACCCATGAGTACTTTCACAGGGATGATAAGGTTGGCTCATGATGAGACCCCCTTTCCCTTGGCCATGCAACCAAATGTCACTGCCCTGGCATGGTAACCAGATAATGGCTATGTCATACTGCTAGGTACCTATGAACATAATGGGTTGGCTCGTGATGAGACCCCCCATCCTCTTGGCTAGGTACTTTTTTGTATATTTTCTTAGGGTCCCTCTTGTTTCTTATTGAGAGGTTTTTTATTGCCTTCTTGGGGATCCCTGGGTGAGGCATCTCTAGGTTTTATTTTATGGCTTTTATCTCTTACCAGCTGCTTTTACCCCCTGGGCCTTTATCCCCTTCTTCCCACAGGATAAGGTGTAACCCCATAAATAGGTCATCCTAATGTCCAGACTAGGGAAATGGGATAGATGAATGGGAGATAAGATGTAAAAGTGATATAATGATGGGAGTGGACGATGGCTCTTCAAAATCCCCCTTCGTGGATAACCAAAACCTATGGATACAAGATTTCTAGGGCACCCTGTTAATTCCCCCAACCATGGTCAAGTGGGTTAGTGTAAGATCCAAGAAATCATCAGAAATGTAGGGAATCTGATGCATATATTTGAAAGTTATAATGATCAAACATGACACATACCATGATACCTAGACCAATTACCTCATGGAGCAAGAGTCTTCTCTTGATGCAAGTCCAAGCCGAAGGTGATGGATGTTGTTGTTGCTGACATGATAGGTATGATGAAGAAGGGAAAGGTGGGCCGTCCAGGGCCATGCTCAGGTCAATCCTGCTCTCGGTACTCCATGTCTAGGACCTGTGGGCCTCGAGACATGATCTCCTAGTTATCCCTAGAAATTGGGGATAACAGGAACCTGGTGGTAGAAATACTTTAGGTCAATCTTTCTAAAGAAATTTTCCCCATTGAGTTGGTCAAGGTCATCAATCCTGGGAATGGGGTACCGGTTCTTGACTGTGATTTTGTATGTCTCTGTAATCAATGCAGAGTCGCCACCTCCCATTTTTCTTCTGCACCAATATAATCGTGCTTCCACAAGGGGAGGAGTTGGGTCTGATGTGCCCCTTTTGAAGAAGCTCTTGGATCTGTCACATGATTTCACCATTTTCCATCAGTGAGTGACAATAGACTGTTCCATTAGGTAGAGGTGCATCGGGGGTCATATCAATTGGATGATTGAATTGGCAGTGTGTCGGTACCCCTGTAGGTGAGGGGAAGATGTCTCTTTATTCTTCCATGATCTCGTCCAATTACTTCTGCTGCAAAGAGAGGCCAGGGATGTGGCAACAACCTTCTTCTTACTGTGAACATATATCACAAAGAAGGTGAAATTCTCGGTTTGTGAGATGACCTTAATACATTTCTTAGTAGAGATTAAAGAAATAACAATAGGAAGCACTACCTTTGGTATCATGTACAATTGTCTACCCAAAGTAATAATAACATTGCGGGGTCTAGACTCATACACAACATGACGCTTCCAAAAATATGGTTGTCCTAAAAGAACATCACAAACTTCAAGGGGAGAAATATCATACATTACCTCATCTTTGAAAGGATTGATGTTGTAGGGCAGACGACATTGTTGGCTGACACAAAGATCTCTTCCTTGGCAAAGCCAGTCGATGGTGTTGGGTTGCGAGTGTGGTGTCATTGGCAGGTCCAGTCACTTGACGACCTCTGTTGAAATCAGGTTCTTCTAACTACCAATATCGTTAATGAAATGAAGAAGAGCCCCCTTTACCCACATCTGTGAGTGAAAGAGGCGTTCCCCTTCCTCTAGTTATTTTGGTTTGATTGGTCATACTTTGGTGGTAGCAACAATGGCACTGGGTTGAACATCAATAATCTGCTTCCATCCTTCAAGATTTGATTCGGAATCAGAATCGACCTCTGACTCGGAAGCCTTCAGTTCGACCATGAGGGACTTCTTGGAGCGGCATTATTCGGTGTTGTGCCAAGGGATTTTATGGTACTCACACCATTTTCTTATGTCCTTCTTCATCTTCTCATTTCCCTTATTGTGTTGCGGCTTGGATTGGTTGTCTTGAGTGCAACCATATCAACTTGGTCCTTTGTTGTGTAGGTTGGGGCTGCCTTTTCCCTGTTTCGGCTGTGAGGGGTTTGGAGATCCAAACTCTCGCCTTTTCTGCTTAAATTTATGCTCGATCTTGACAATGTATCTATAAGTTGTGCCCAATGAGGCAATGTCCATAAACTCCATTTATTTTTAAATGTATCTATGCAAACGGTCATAGTATTTGAGCACCAGATGATGCTCAGAGTCTTTGATACACAATTTGGTGCGTAGGGTATGGAAAATATTGGTGAAATCTGGTACTATATGTTCCCTTTCTTAACGTAGGGTGGTCCATCTGGTGTATTGGTCCTCATAGCTTCCAACATGGTAGTATTGTTCTTTAATGGCATCCCAGAAGGAATCCCATGTAGGGGCCACCACAAACATTATAGATTCCTCCACAGCCCTTTTCTCAGAGTAAGTATCCCACCAGTATGAGGAATGACCTTAAGGAGTGTAAAAGTGATATTTTCCCTATCGAAAAAATTGTGGACCGAAAAATACCCTTCGAGCAGATTCAACCATTTGTCTACAACATCTACATCTATCATTAATTCAAACAATGGAATATCAAAATTTACTTGTACCTTGAAGGGGGTTGCATGGCCGCTTGATGAAGATGCTTCCCCTGTGGGCAGTCGTCGAAGGATCTACATGAAGTTGTCCATCATTTCATTCCTTTATCGTGTGAGGGATTCCTCGAGCAACATTTTAATAGGATCTCCTTCTCCGTCATCTTTCTTTTCATCCCCCATGGGTTGTTGTTGGGCTTGGTGTAACCGATCTTGTAATGGCTTGATTGGTTTGAGTCCCAACTTCTTATACCCATATCTTATCGGGGGCATGCACGAAGAAAAATAAATGAAGAGCAGACCGCTTTGATACCATTGATCCAGATTTAGGAGCGGAATGAACTGATTAAAAAACTGAATACAATAAACATAGAGATATGAAGAATAACATAGATATCTAGTGAACAATATCTTATATTGAATAATGAAATAGGCTGAAACTGTAAAACTGCAGAACTGAAACACTTGCTCGAATGGTGGTAGCTATCTTTGAGAAAAGATGTGGCTGCTAGGCGCATCGATCTGAGCATAATGGATTACAATGAGGCTCTAGAGGCCTTTTTTATATTACTCATGAATTCCAAAACCCTAGACATCCAAAAACCTAACCCTAGAAGGTGAAACACCAAAACTCATGTGGGCCCCTATGGGTAAGTTGGTTTAAGTTGGTACATCAACTTCCCAAGGTCGTAACTTTTGCATAAGACCTTCGTTTAAGGCACATGATAGCCCATTATAAAGGTATTTAGGAGAACTACAAATTATGTCATCAAACTCTGACTCCATCTACAGTTTGACTGTGGCGATCCAAAGAAACAACGTTTAGGGCCCAAAAATGACCCTGGAAGTATAACAATATGTGCTGACATGAAAACATACAAAATAAGCCAGTTTGATTAGGCGAGAGGCCACTAGTATCCACTTGGAGGATGCGTGGGGCTTCAGACAGCCCCATAAGTGTAGAACCCACAATTACAAAGAAGCACAGAAGAACATGTTGAACAAAAAAGGACATGAGGAGCCAGTTGGAATAGGTGGGTGGCCACTAATATCCACCTATATCAAATTCTTCCTTGGACTTGAGATCAGTCAGTATGCATCAAGCATCAAACTGTATCAAGCCAAGTATGCATGATATCTCCTTAATATATTTCACATGATAGACTGCAAGTCTACTCCGACTCTTTTCCTATCAGTAGTCAAACTTGAGGATGGAGGGGACACTCCACTGGTTGAAAACACACTATTCAGACAGCTAGTGGGGAGCTTATTTTATCTCACACACTCCAAACCAGACCTCTCCTATGCAGTTGGCGTAGTTTCTAGGTTCATCCAAGAGCCGCATGAGATACATTATAAGGCTGCAAAGTGTATCCTTTGATACATACATGGAACCATCACCTTTGGGATTCATTATGCAACACACTCTACATTGGATCTCATCGGGTTCACTTATTCTAACTAGGTTGGCAATAGAATTGATCACAACTCCACATCTGGTTACTCACTCAGTCTTAGTTCTAGGCCTATTTGTTGATCGATGTTGGCCCTTGGGTATGGATTAAGAAAGAAAGCGAAAAAAAAGGAAAAGAAAAGACGAAGTGCGAATTGCGTGAAAGGCACATTGACTAAGATTGGGTCGAAGTGTTCAAAGAAGCATAAAAGAAGGAGCGAAGTAAGGGAAAACGATCCGTTGGACAAGAAGATCGAGGAGAACATATCAACAATAAATATGGATCGTGGACAAATCAACAAGCGGAAAAAGCCACCAATGGATGCTTTGGAGCACCTCGTGGGAAATATGGAAAGACAGGCTGGTGAAGCCTGAAAAACGTGGGTCAAAGTGGACCTAGGGTTTTGGACAGATAGGGTTTTGGTATTTAGGGTTTTGACACCTAGGTTTTGACCTAAGGTTGTCCAAGAGATATCGTATGTATAAATACGAACCTAGATGAGAGAAGAGGGGTTTGTCGTTGGTTGTTCGGTGTTGGTTATTGTTGGTTTAGAGTCAGTATTGTTGTAAGTGAGAGAAGTGATGTGTGTGAGAGCACTTTGGTATTGTAATATCTTTAGTTGGGTGCAAAGATAAACCCTGCAGGTGGGTGCGCAAGGCAGGGAGAAAGAGAGAGACAGATCTGCAAGCTAAGAGTGCAGATAGAATTGTATGTTTTCCATAATATCAAGAAACACGGTTCTGTGGACGTAGCCCTAGGGAGAGGGTGAACCACATATATTTTGTGTCTTTTTGGTTGATGTTGTTGTTATAAAAACAAGACTGTGGAGCAATAAAATAAAACAAATGCAGAAACAAAACACAGAAGATACACAATACAATAGAGACATAGATTTACGTGGTTCACCCAGTGTGGGCTACGTCCACCAGAGAAATTGCTAGGTCCTTCCTTTATTATTATCCAGCTTATGAAGGGATACAACCTACAGCAAACCCATTGTAACTTCCTCTTCTTTCTCTCACAGTCTCCTATCTCATAATACAATATTCACCATCAACCATAGCCGCAATACATTTCCCTCATAAAAGAGGGTTTCCTTCTAGGGAAAAAAA
>JZKD02S0684258.1:142266-174299 GCA_000966675.3 Picea glauca | reverse complement strand
CATTGGAAGAGAGGAAAGGAAGAAAGTAAAATAAGCCCCACATTGATCTACATGGCATCTTGCAGAGAAGTCAAGGGGAGAGAAATCGTCAGATAAAGAGATTAGGAAAAAAATATTAGAAGCATGAAAACAAGGGGAGACATATCGATATGGGGAGTTACCCTTTTTCCCATGATGTCAAAGGGGGATAAAGAGAAATATAAGAAGATAAATATCAGAAGCATGGAGACAGGGGGAGCAACCCCAAGGGGAGATACCCTTTTCCATTGATGTTAAAGGGGGAGAGAAATATCAAAAGAGAGAGATAAGGAGTGATGGTCACAAGGGGAGTATGAGTGTTTCCATCAATTCCAAAGGGGGATATTGTTGTATAGTGGGTTGTCATTGATTTCAACCCTTGGAGAAGTCTGGAATCCCCATAGGTGTGGTCATGAAGCCCGAAGTTGTTTGAGTAAAACAAGGATGAAGGATAGTGCAAATGCTAGTAACACACTCATATATGGATAGTCCTCACCATGCCCTTTTCAACGGTAGGTGGTACACCACATAGTTCCTAAATTTTAAGGATATATTCCCTCATGAAGTTGCAAGCACCATAAAATGGTTTAGAATCCCCTAAAAGGTTGCAACAAGAAGTTACAAGTCAATAATTAAAGGGTAAAGTGGTTATAACAAGAAAGTATAGGGTGAACCTAAAGTTAAGTAAAGAAGTCACTTTTAAAAGATATAAATACACCTCAAGGATCCTCTCATTAGATCACACACACGCACACAAGTTTATTGAATATATTCTAAGTGAGCAAGTGATCTATTGGCGAATCTAGGACGATGAATCTGAGGCAGTGAAGAAGTGCAAAGGAGAAGTTTTGGGATTGCAGGTGTGTGAGCTTTTTCCTAAGAAAACCCTAATTTAGTTGACCCCTATGGGTGAGGCTACTAGTGTTCTGCGAGGCACCCCCATGGGTTGTACGACCCTCGTCACATGAGACCATGTTAGATCACTGGTCTCTAACCAACGAAGCTGAGGCAAATTTGAGAAAAATGCATGTTCCAAGTTGTTGAAAATTTAAGCAAGGTATGATGATGCACCAGGTATAATACAGAGTTATAGGTATGTTAATATGAATGTTTTGAGGGTTATACATTGGTGATGTTATGATGCTTTCTTGAGGCATGTCTTTGGTACATTGTTGATGCATTGTCACATGCTTGAGGCACATATTTTGTGCATGGTTTGAGGCACATCTTTGGTACATGTATGATCATCCAGATTTATGAATGGACCAAAATGAAAACACTTATTTATAATATTAACATAGAGACACAATGAATAATAACAGAAATATAGTAAAACTTGAATTCTATTAAATAAGAAATATGTTGAAACTATAAAATGCAGACTGAAAACAAGCTTCCTAGAATGGTGGCAGTGTATCTCTGAGAAGAGATGTGACGAATGATCATTCGTAAGAAGATCGGTATAATGAGGCTCTGAAGGAATTTTACAATAAAAATGAATTCTAAAACCCTAGACATCCAAAAACCTAACCCTAGGAGATGAAGCACCAAAAGTCATGTGGGCCCTGTTGGGGTAAGTTAGTACATCAACTTCCTAGGGTCGTAACTTTTGCATACAATCTCTGTTTAGGGAGAATGATAGCTCATTGGAAAGGTATCGACGAGGAGATTCATGTTGGGGGCTCAATTAGAGCCTTTTATTTTCATAAAGGTGCCCGATCGTGAGAAAACATCGTTTAGGCCCTCAAAATGGCCCCGAAAGTTTGGGACCTGAAAAACTGCTAAAATACTATTTTCATCCAGTCGGAATAGGTGGGTGACCACGGATATCCTCCTAGATCAATCCTCCCCCATTAAAAATCAATGGTCTCCATTGCATTGAGTTCTCCCATCAGATTAGAAAATTTATGTTGAATTTGGTCCCGGGTGATCCACTTGCCTTGGTGTAGGAGCTTCCCTGCTTTGACAACTCGATAAAGTTGGATCCTCTGCTGGGGAGTTCCCTTGACCTGCATGTCCAAAATTTGATTGGTGGATTATTGTTCCATGCAGTCATGGTTGAGCTCTATTGGTGTTATTTGTTATGTTATCTTTGAGGTGTCCAATAATGGTGGAAATTAGGGTTGAAGGAGGTCCACATTGAACATTGGGTGCAAGCCAAGGAAGGGGGGAATGTTTAGCTCAAAAGAATTGTCACCCACAACCTTGGTGATGGTGTAAGGTCCATAATGGAGTGGAAAAAGCTTATGATGAGGCCCTATAAGGTGTTATTTCTACAATTGCAACCAAAATTTGTCTCCCACCTGAAACTAGTGTGGCACTTGGTGTTGATCATGGCACTTCTTATCCTCAGTATTGGACTTTTGTAAAATATCTTGAACCTGTTGGAAGATGTGTTGGATCCGCTCAATGAACCGGGTGGATTTTCCAACTTCGGTTGTAGCATGCGATGAGTCTGTCTAGGTGGCCGCAAGGGGTAGTGCAACATCCATGGGACCCAATGGTTGAAATCCAACCCCACCTGAAAGGGGTTGTGGTTGGTTGAGATATGCAAGGCTCTATTGTAGATGTACTAAAAAAAGGGAAGACGCTCATGCCATGTGTTGGGGTTCTTAGAATTATACATGCTCAGGATATGCACGATCATCTAGTCGATGAACTTGGTTTGGCCATCCGTCTTAGGGTGGGAGGCAATGGATTCAGTGAGCTTGGTGTCCAAAAGTGACTAGAGGCTTGACCAGAATGTGATGAGGAACCAACTGTCCCAATATGAGATAATGGTTTATGGGATCCCAAAGTGTTCCCACACTCATTCAAAGAAGAGCTTGGTCATGGCCTCTGTTGTGATTCTCTTCTTGCAGACGGCCAGAATCTCCATCTTGGAAAAGTGATCCACAGCTACAAAAACACAGTCATTTCCTCGCTTGCTTGACAGAAGGCCCATCATGTAGTCCATTGAGATGGATTCCTAGGGCCTGTTTGGAGTAGATAGAGGAGTGTACATCCCTTGTTTCTTAGTGCCCGGTTTTTCAATAGCGCAGGAAGTGCAGGACCGTATATACTTGTTGACATCCTATTGAAGTTTCGACTAGTAGAAATGTCATTGCAACACTACCACTTTCGTTTCCACGTTGAAGTGTCCTGCCACCCAAATGTAGTGGGATTCCCAAATGAAATAACAGCACATCCTGAAGATGGAAATTAGTGGCAATTGTGTTTGCACCCAACATCTGGTTGGTGTTGGAGAAGTCGGGATCTATCACATAGAGGTGGGGCCATCTGAAGGTCTCATGGTCATAAGAGTATAGAACCGTGGTGAGAGTCGTGACTGGAGGTCAGCTGAGGAAATCAGTGACTCGGTTTGTACTCCCTATTTTATACTTTATGTTGAGGTGGAACTGCTGCAAATATGTGCACAACTTCTGATGGAGGTCATTCTGCAATTTTCCTTGTGTCTGCATGAGATGTAGTGGCTTATGATCAATGTGGATGATTGTCTTCTTCTAGAGAATGTAATTCCTACACTGGCAGTATAATTTCACAATGGAGTACATTTCTTTGTTGTAAGTGGGGTACTTACGGATGACACATAATAGTGTCTCATTGTGATATGTCACAGGGTGGTCGTGCTGAGTGAGAACTACACCCACAGGATAGTCTGAAGCATCTATCTCGATCTCAAAGGGTTGTTGCAGGTTAGGTAATGAAAGCACTAGGGTTGAGCACAAGCATTGCTTTAGATCATCGAATGATTTCTATTGGGACCAACCCCACACATTTTTTTCCTTGTCACCACCCCTGGTTACTTGGTTGAGGGCCCATGCAATATGGGAGAATCCCAACATGAACCTGCGATAGAAATTGGCAAGGCCTAAGAAGCTCCAAAGCTCAGTAAGCGTGGTTGGGGTTGGCTAGTCACGGATGAATTGGATATTGGTTGGATCCATGTGCGCACCATGCACATAAAAAATGTAGCCTAGGTACTGGACCTTGTCCATGTCAAACGAGCATTTTTCAAGTTGGAATATAGCTTGTGTTGTCGTAGAGTGTGCAGAACCTGTTGAATATGTTGCAATTGTTCCGCCCAAGTCTTGTTGTAGATGAGGATGTCATCCAGATATACCACTACAAAATAATTAGTGAAAGGCCACAATATATTGTCCATCATTCTCATGAAATTTGTTGGGGAATTTGTCAAACCAAAGGGCATGACCAACCATTCAAAAATACCTTCTTTTGACTATAAGGAAATCTTCCATACATATGTTTACTCTATTGGGATCTAATGATAGCTAGAATTCATATCAATACTACTAAAGTATTTGTCCCCCTTGAACTAATCAAGGAGATCGTCGATTCGGGGAATCGGGTACCGATTCCTGACTATGATTTTATTTAGGGTCCGCTAATTAATACAGAGTCGATAGGTCCCATATTTATTTTTCACTAGCATGATTGGGCTTCCACAAGTTGATGAGTTGGGTTGAATGTGTCCCTTGTGGAGCAGTTCTTGGATCTGACACTTGATCTTCTCATTTTCTAACAGAGAGCAGCAATAGACTGTCCCATTGGGTAGCAGTGCGCCAGGGGTCAGATCGATGGGATGCTTGACCTGACAGTATAGAGGTACCCCAATCAGTGATTCTTCTGCGACCTTATCCACTTTCTTTTTCCGCTTGGCTAGGTCGGCCATGGAGGCCATGGATGTGGTTGCAACCTTTTTCTCACTCTGAGAGCGAATAACAAAGAAGAAAAACTTATCGATATGAGAAATGACCTTCCTTCATTTCTTGGCAGAGATCAAGGAAATAGCACTAGGTGGGACTACCTCGGGTATCCTGTACAATTTCCTATTCAAAGTAATAATAACACTGTGAGGCCTAAACTCATATACAACATGACGTTTCCATAAATAAAGTTATCCCAAAATAACATCACAAAATTCAAGGGGAGAAACATCACACAATATCTCATCTTTGAATTACTTGATGCCATATGAAAAGCGACACTGTTGGCTGACATGAAGATTGCTTCCTTGGCGGAGCCATTTGATGGTGTAGGGTTGTGGGTGCGGCGTTGTCTGTATGGATAGCCACTTGAAAACATTTGTTGAGATGAGGTTCTTTTGGCTACTTCTATTAACGAGGAAGTGTAGCAGAGTGCCTTTCACCCACATCTGTGAATGAAAGAGACACTCACCTTCCTTTGGCTCATTAGGTGCATCAGGTTGGATCTTGGTGGTAGCAATGGTGGCACTAGGTTCCACATCAATGATCTGTCTCCCCTTTTCTGGTTCTGACTCAGATTCGGAACTCACATCTGATACAGAGTCTTTCACCTCAGCCACCAATGACTGCTTTGAGTAGCAATAAACAGTGTTATTCCAGGGGCTCTTATGGAAGTCGCACCACTTCCCGGTATCTTTCTTTGTCTTTCCATTATCCTTCTTTGCTTACGGATTGGACTAGTTGTCCTGAGGTTTCCCATATTTTCTATGTCCTTTGTTCTGCAGGTTGGGGTTTCCCTTGCCCTACTTATGTTGTGAGGGGTTCCCAAACCCAAACTGTCATGTATTTTGTTTAAGCTTCTGCTTAATTTTGACGATATATCAATAGGTCGTGCCAAAGGATGATATGTCCAAAAACTCCATTTATGTCTAGATGTTCCTATGCAGACCGTCACAGTACTTGAACACCAAATGTTGCTCAAAATATTTGATACCCATATTGGTGTGCAACGTATGGAAGGCATTGGTGAACTCTGGCATTGTTTGGTCTCTTTCTTGCCACAGTGTGGTCCATCTTGTATACAAGTCATAATAACTTCCAACAAGGTAGTATTTTTCCTTAATATCATCCATGAAGGAACCCCAAGTGGGTGAAACTACAAATAACGTGGATCCCTCTATTTCATTTTTCTCACATAAAGTATCCCACCAATATTTGACATGGGCGACGACCTTGAGGAGCGCAAATGTAATATTTTCTTTATCGAAAAAGTTGTGGACAGAAAATACCCTTCTAGAAGTTTTAACCATTTATCTATGGAATCCACATCTATTTGACCTTCAAATATAGGAATATCAAAATTTATATGTACCTTGAAGGGGGTGGCACCTCTTCTTGATGTGGACGTGTCACTTTTCGGTAGTCGTCAAAGGATTTGTGCAAATTTGTCCATCATCTCATTTCTTTGTCGCTTGAGGGCCGCCTCGAGAAACATTTTGAAAGGATCTCTTGCCCCATCATATTTATTTTCTCCCACCATGGATGGTTTCTTGGGAATGAAATAGCATTTCCTGAAGAGAAACAAGCTCGAGACCCATCTCTCTATACCCTGACCGTGTTGGGGACATGCACAAAAAGAAACGACAAGGAGCAGACCGCTCTGATACCACTAATCTAGATTTATGAGTGGAACGAAATGAAAACACAAATTTGTAATATTAACACAAATACACAGTGAATAATAATATAGATATATTCAAGCTTGAATTCTATTAAATAAGAAATATGCTGAAACTATAAAATGTAGACTGAAAACAAGTTTGCTAGAATGGTGGCAGCTTATCTCTGAGAAGAGATGTGACGACTATGCTCATTCACAAGAAGATCAGTACAATGAGGCTCTAAAGGCATTTTTACAATAAACATGAATTCCAAATCACTAGACATCCAAAAACCTAACCCTAGGAGATGAAGCACCAAAATTCATGTGGGCCCCATTAGGGTAAGTTAGTACATCAACTTCTCAGGGTCGTAACTTTTGCATACGATCTCTGTTTAGGGCGCACGATAGCTCATTGAAAAGGTATCAATGAGGAGATTCATTTTTGGGTCTCACTTAAAGCCGTTAACAATCATTGAGGTGTCCGCTCGTGAAAAAATGTCGTTTAGGCCCTCAAAATGGCCCTGAAAGTTTGGGACCTAAAAAAATGCTAAAAATAGTAAATTGCCATCCAGTCGGAATAGGCGAGTGGCCACTGAGATCCTCCTAGATCACATGAGGTATATTTCTTTGTGATGTTGATGCATGTTGAGACACATCTCGGTGATGTTATGGTACATTTATTATAACACATCTTTTGGTATTTGGTTGAGTTATGGTACATGGTTGATGGACACATTTTGGTACATGTTTGAGGTATATGGTTGGTTGCATATCATTGATGTTACGGTTCTTTATCTTGGCATATCTTATGGTACATGGTGTATGGCATGATTGAAACATATCATGAGTGATATGGTATATGGATGAGGCACATCTCATGGTACATGGTTTATCGTATATCTTGGTACATGGTTGATGTATGATATGGTACGGGTTTTGGTACATGGTTGAGGCATGATATTGTACAGGTTTTGGTACATGGTTGATGCATGATATGGTACATATTTGGCACATGACTAAAGGCATGTTTTTGGTGATGTTGGGCATATGTTTGAGAGATGTTCTTAGTGATGAGCTATGTGAGTGAATCTGGTTTAGTTAATGTTGAGTACAATTATAGATTGACAGTGGAAGATTGATGATGGTATATCAGTGAGAGTGACATGTGAAATTCCATATGTTCCAAGTTTTCGTCTACTCCCACATTTTACATTTTTCATGTGGAGTGTGAGTGTGAGTGTGGGGTGTTTTTCCCTTTTCTCACTATGTTCGGATTTTTCTTCTACTTTCCACACCCCATGTGTGGGAGTGTAGAGTGTGAATATGATTTCCCTCATTAAGTTATTTTCTCCCACATTCTTCATGTGGAATGCAAGGAACTACCACCTATGATTTTTCTCATGGTTTCATTAATTTTTGGGTTGGCATAGCCATCGTGTCACATTTAAGGCTCATTGGACTATATTCATAGGTGTCCCTTTGAAGATAATACTAAACTTGTAGGGTTGCAATGTTGTATTGAAGAGCATCATGCCACATGAATTTAAGATATAAACACGGACAACTCAAGACTTTGGTATTGATTAGGGGTACTCTACCTATGGTTCTATAGTTTATGGGTGAGTGATCTAAGATGGTTTCTAGAAAGAGTTATGAACCATATTTTACTGATACATGGAACATTCTATCTCAACAAGACAATGAATTGCATTTTTCCTCGGCTTATAAGGTGTATTCAAATATGGAGTGTTTGTAAAGGGATTGTAAGGTGTATACATTGGCTTTAAACAAGGTTGGTTGTGTTCTTGAAGTGTATGATTGGTGTTCCAAAAATTATGATCCCAAACATTGTGTTGTGAAAGTGAAAGAAGATGGAAAGTCACATGTTTCTCTAATTCCCACTACCTTTAGAGATATGATGGGACTCCTTGCACCAACCAGGGTTTTCAAGGTTAAAGATACATATACCTTCATGAACATGGTGATGGGGCTTCCATTTTGAGGAAATGGTTGACACATCCAACCACTAAGAATTTCATGGCATACCAAATTGACATTGCACGCTTGATAAATCCATAATAGGAAGTTGGATGGCTTTTCACTAGGATTGTTGTCTGAGAGAGCTCATCAAATCTCCCCTGATATGTTTTTGTTATAATTTTAGAATTTACACTTATATTATTTATTAAAAATTTCATGCAATAAGATCACTGAAAGATAAACAATCACATAACATAATATATATCCTGGAAACCCTCGTGGGGGAGAAAACCCATCAACCAATTCTTCAGTATAGATTCCTTCAACCAATACAATGTCACATTATAGCTCTCCACAAATAGACCGAGACCAAGATACCAAATACCAAGAAACCAATACCTCATGTGCTAGACCTCCTTTTTTATGCTCCAAATACACAAGAGAAGGCAATTTGTGTGTGTATACAAATGAGAGGAACTCGACCTCTATTTATAGCATAACTTAACTCCCAAAAAGATGCAACCCTAAGAGGGTCCATTTTTACTTTTACAATAAGGATAAAAACAAAATATTAATTTATTTTGAGTCAATTTATACAATAATATTACAATAACCTTCTCGAGGTTCAACCAATACAAAAAAAAAAGAATATATTTTGTAGTTACATCAAAATATCAACACTCCCTCTTAACTAGGAAGGTATTATTTGTTTCCACATGAGCTCATGACCATTTAATGTTGAATATATGAATCTATACATCATCGGATATCCATAGTACAACATGACTTCACAGTCAATGCATCCAAGGCATGTGGGTAGCTCTCAAATAGCTTCAACATGTCACCATGACATCCACTACCTCGCAATGCATATGTACCTCATCATGTGCACCCACATGACTTCACAGCCAATGCATCCAAGGCTTGTGGGTATCTCTCAAATAGCTACAAAATTTCCCTAGGACATCCACTACCTTGCAATGCATATGTACCTCGTCACTTCCTCTGAAGAGGGACCACTCCAAGATTTTCCCTGAAGTGCTCAAACTTTGTCCTCGGCAATGTCTTGGTCAACACGACCGCAACCTGCTCCTCGGTAGTCATGTATTGGAGCCTCATTGCTCCCATCTGCACCATATCCTTGATATAGTGATAATTGATCTCGATATGCTTTGACATGTCATGGAACACTACATTCTCTGACAACTTCATGCAACTCTAGTTGTCACACCAAATGCAGTTCACCTCCAGTTTCAGACCAAATAACCTAGAAAGAAGCTTCTGAAGCCACACTTATTCTCTACATGTTGCACATGCTACCACATATTCAACCTCAAGCATATTAAGTGCTACACATGACTGCTCCATGCTGCTCCACGAAACCATAATGGAGCCTAGACTTAAGCAATATGTTGGACTAATCTTCCGATCAAGAATACTTCCAGCCCAATTTGAATCCGAATATACATATACACCGAACTCATGGTCTTTCACATACCTGAGACCATAATCCAATGTACCCTTAAGGTACATTATTGCATGTTTTGTTGCGACCAAATGAACCTTTGTGGGTTGCTCCATATACTAACTCAGGGTGTGCACAACAAAACATATATCCGATCATGTGTTCATCAAGTACATCAACAAACCCACCATCTTCCTATATAAAAGTAGAATCCACAGTCTTTGAAGTCGCATCCTGCAACAACTTCATATTTTATACCATAGGTGTAGCCATTGCCTTACAATCCAACATCTTGAACCTCTTCAGGATTTCCACTGCATACTTCCCTTGATTCAGAAAGATCTCATCATGTCTCTGCCATACCTTGAGTCCTAAAAAGTAATGCATCATCCAAATATATTTCATCTCAAACTCAGCAGCCAATTTTCTCTTATGCTTTGAGATGATATTTTCCACACATGTTAGAAATAGGTCATCCACATACAACAGTAGTATTACCAGACCATCATCCACAACCTTAAAGTAAAGGTTAGGATCTGCACTACTCTTTGTGAATCCTAAGATCGTCATAAAACTATTGATCCTACCATACCATCCTCTGGGTGCCTGCTTTAATCCATATAAATCCTTCTTCAATCTTCACACATGTGTCTCTTTGTCATGTACCTCGAACCCTTGTGGCTACTCCACATATACTTCCTCTTTTATTTCACCATTCAAGAAGGTTTTCTTCAGATCCATCTGATGCACCTTCCATTTCATTATTGCGGCCAATGAAAGTATAGTCCTAATCGAGGCATATCTCACCACGGGAGAAAATGTCTCCTCACAGTCAATGCCCTCCTTCTGAGAGAATCCTCAAGACACAAATCTAGCTTTATACTTTTCAATACTACCATCAGCTGCATGTTTCATTTTGTAGATCCATTTTGAAATTACTATTGATTTATCTTTCGATCTGCAAACCACATCCCATACATCGTTCTTTACGATGGATTGATATTCCTCCCTCATGGCATCCTTCCATACCCTATTTTCTGCAGCCTCTTCATAACTAGATAGTTTTGCATCCATAATATCACACAAACATGCCACATAGCTGGAATACAATTTTGACTTCTTACTTTCCTTGAGATATTTTTCTAGGGAACCATGTCCTTCTACATATTTGATGAGATCCTTCACCCAATATGGTATTCTCTTGTGAGAAGGCATATTTTTTGACCTCTGAGGTTTTTCCATGTCATTATACTCATGAATAACTTCCTCTGGTTCAACTGCTTTTTCCTATGGAACTCTGGTAACTTCATTCTCCTCCTCATGAACCTCTTTTGCATAGTCCTATTTTGATTTGTTGAAAGTTTCCCTCTCATCAAAGGTGACATCTCGGTTAATCTCAACTTTCTAGTGATCGGTAATGTATATCATGTGTGTTTTCAATGTGTCACTATAACCAACAAATATTCCATTCTTTCTGGATGGATCCAATTTTGTCCTCTTTTCCTTGGGGACATGCAAAAATACGGTGCAACAAAATATCCTTATATGGTTGACTTCCGACTTCTCTCCTGAAAACACATCCTCTGGTGTCTTTTTTCAAGTACTTTGTGGGGAATTCTTTTCTACACGTACACTGCAATCTTTATTTCTCCTTCCACAAATGCATAGGTAGATCTTGATAATGGATCATAGCTTTCATTGCTTCCATGATCGTCCGATTCTTCCTTTCTAATGCTCCATTCTGTTGAATATTGTAGGGAGCATAAATCTCCCTCTTAATCTCAACTTCCTTGCAATATTCTTTGAATTCCTCTGAAGTGAATTCTCCTCCATTATCTTATCACAATGTATTTATCTTTTGCTCTATCAGGTTTTCTACCAGTGCCTTAAATTCTTTGAATTTTCCAAACACCTCATTCTTTGCCTTCAACAAATAGATCCAAGTTTTATGTGAGTAATCATCAATAAAATACACATAATATACGTACCCTCTTAGTGAATTTGTTGACATCGTTTCAGACACATCCGAGTGCACAATGTCCAATACTCTTTTGGCTATGTTATCGCTATTGGAAAAGGAGTGCTTCACATTCTTTCCTTGTGTGCATCCTTTTCACATGCCATCAAGTTTTACATGGATCTATGGTAGTCCTATCACCATATTTCTCACACTTGGTAGGGCCTTGTAATGTAGGTGAGAACATATTGTATGCCATAATTTACTGGGATTCACAGTGTCATGAATTAATGTTGAATCTTATCACCCTTTCAATTTGTAGAGTCCTCCCTCTTGAACTCCAATCACCACATCATCATCAAAAGTTTTCCCTCTAGGCCACATAAGAACTTTTCCATCAATAAATGCAACTCTGTAACCCTTCTAATCCAATGTTGAAATCAAGAGAAGGTTCTTCTTCAATATAGGAACATAGAGAACTTCCTTCATCTTCATTGGCTTTCCTAAGTCTAACTTGTAGGAGGCTTCTCCTACTCCTTTGATAAGATATTGATAGTCATCTCCCAATTTCACCTTGTATGGTGAATCCTTATGAGTAAGGTTAGACAAGGATTCTTTATAACCTATCATGTGCTTGGAAGCACCACTTTCCACCATCCAAATGCCACTTCCATTAGTGACAGTTATTGTAAGGGATGATATAAGAACATACTCCTCATCACTTTATTCATCTTCCATTGCAACCTTCTTGGGTGGCTCATCATCTTGAGTTGTATGAAAATGATTCCATTTACCTCCTTTATTTTCCATTGGTATATGAATGAGGGAGCAATTCCTAGCAATGTATCCCATTTTCTAACAACAGAAACATCTGGTATTTGGTTTATTTCTTCGACCCTTCTGAAAATTATTGGATGAGGAGGGTTCTTTCTTGGTCTTTCCTTTACTGGTGTGGGAAACTAGGGATTGATCATCATTTATCATCTTCTCTTCTCTTTCTATCTTCCTTTCTTCTTCTTGGTTGTAATATTCCCATATCCTATTGAACATGGGTAGCTTCCTTATTGAGCATGTCCCTTAAATAAATGCATCCCATGACCTTGGGAGGCCATTCAAGGTGGTCATCACCATTTCTTCTCCATTCATTGTATCACCAATGTCTTCTATATTCTCCTTGATCTGGTTCACTCTTGATAAGTAAGACTGGATGGTTTCTAAATTATGCATCCTCACATTCTTTAACTGAGTTCTCAAGGTCATTCTTCGATTGATGTTGTTTCCTTCAAACAGTCAATTTAATGCATCCATCATTTCTTAATGGATAATGAATATATTTGATGAATAATATGGTCCTTAATGGAGTTTGCAATAATCGTCTTTGCTTTGACCATATCCTTCGTGTGCTTTTCTTTAGCCTCATCTTCCTCTGGTTCTGAAACCTCTTCTTTAACGAACTTCTCTATATCATGTTCTTCTAGGAGGAGGGATACTCTGTATGTCCAAGATCTGAAGTTGTCATATCCCTCCAGTGTCTCATCAATCTTGGTTCTAGTAGTCATCCTTCCCCTAAATCATAAATTTTGGATTCTGAAGATCTAATCCAGGGAAAAGATGTGTTCCACTAGGGCACACTTTTTGGTGGTCTTGTCTTGTCCAAAAACCACTCCTATCAAGAAAAATGACTCCTTTTATCTTCTATATCTGTGAATTGTCTTCTATTCAAGCATGCTCTGATACCATGTTATAATTTTATAAGTTACAATTATCTTCCTTATTAACAATTGCATGTAATAGGATCACTAAAAGATAAACAATCTCAAAACACAAGATATATCCTAGGAAACCCTCATGGGGTAGAAAACCCATCAACCAATTCTTCATTATAGATTCCTTCAACCAGTACAATGTCATATTATAGCTCTCCACAAATAGACCAAGACCAAGATACCAAAGACGAAGAAACCAAGACCTCTTTTGCTATGCTCCAAATACACAAGAGAAGGTGAGTTGTGTGTGTATACAAATGAGAGGAACTCGAACTCTATTTATATACATAACTTGACTCTNGGAGCCATTTGATGGTGTAGGGTTGTGGGTGCGGCGTTGTCTGTATGGATAGCCACTTGAAAACATTTGTTGAGATGAGGTTCTTTTGGCTACTTCTATTAACGAGGAAGTGTAGCAGAGTGCCTTTCACCCACATCTGTGAATGAAAGAGACACTCACCTTCCTTTGGCTCATTAGGTGCATCAGGTTGGATCTTGGTGGTAGCAATGGTGGCACTAGGTTCCACATCAATGATCTGTCTCCCCTTTTCTGGTTCTGACTCAGATTCGGAACTCACATCTGATACAGAGTCTTTCACCTCAGCCACCAATGACTGCTTTGAGTAGCAATAAACAGTGTTATTCCAGGGGCTCTTATGGAAGTCGCACCACTTCCCGGTATCTTTCTTTGTCTTTCCATTATCCTTCTTTGCTTACGGATTGGACTAGTTGTCCTGAGGTTTCCCATATTTTCTATGTCCTTTGTTCTGCAGGTTGGGGTTTCCCTTGCCCTACTTATGTTGTGAGGGGTTCCCAAACCCAAACTGTCATGTATTTTGTTTAAGCTTCTGCTTAATTTTGACGATATATCAATAGGTCGTGCCAAAGGATGATATGTCCAAAAACTCCATTTATGTCTAGATGTTCCTATGCAGACCGTCACAGTACTTGAACACCAAATGTTGCTCAAAATATTTGATACCCATATTGGTGTGCAACGTATGGAAGGCATTGGTGAACTCTGGCATTGTTTGGTCTCTTTCTTGCCACAGTGTGGTCCATCTTGTATACAAGTCATAATAACTTCCAACAAGGTAGTATTTTTCCTTAATATCATCCATGAAGGAACCCCAAGTGGGTGAAACTACAAATAACGTGGATCCCTCTATTTCATTTTTCTCACATAAAGTATCCCACCAATATTTGACATGGGCGACGACCTTGAGGAGCGCAAATGTAATATTTTCTTTATCGAAAAAGTTGTGGACAGAAAATACCCTTCTAGAAGTTTTAACCATTTATCTATGGAATCCACATCTATTTGACCTTCAAATATAGGAATATCAAAATTTATATGTACCTTGAAGGGGGTGGCACCTCTTCTTGATGTGGACGTGTCACTTTTCGGTAGTCGTCAAAGGATTTGTGCAAATTTGTCCATCATCTCATTTCTTTGTCGCTTGAGGGCCGCCTCGAGAAACATTTTGAAAGGATCTCTTGCCCCATCATATTTATTTTCTCCCACCATGGATGGTTTCTTGGGAATGAAATAGCATTTCCTGAAGAGAAACAAGCTCGAGACCCATCTCTCTATACCCTGACCGTGTTGGGGACATGCACAAAAAGAAACGACAAGGAGCAGACCGCTCTGATACCACTAATCTAGATTTATGAGTGGAACGAAATGAAAACACAAATTTGTAATATTAACACAAATACACAGTGAATAATAATATAGATATATTCAAGCTTGAATTCTATTAAATAAGAAATATGCTGAAACTATAAAATGTAGACTGAAAACAAGTTTGCTAGAATGGTGGCAGCTTATCTCTGAGAAGAGATGTGACGACTATGCTCATTCACAAGAAGATCAGTACAATGAGGCTCTAAAGGCATTTTTACAATAAACATGAATTCCAAATCACTAGACATCCAAAAACCTAACCCTAGGAGATGAAGCACCAAAATTCATGTGGGCCCCATTAGGGTAAGTTAGTACATCAACTTCTCAGGGTCGTAACTTTTGCATACGATCTCTGTTTAGGGCGCACGATAGCTCATTGAAAAGGTATCAATGAGGAGATTCATTTTTGGGTCTCACTTAAAGCCGTTAACAATCATTGAGGTGTCCGCTCGTGAAAAAATGTCGTTTAGGCCCTCAAAATGGCCCTGAAAGTTTGGGACCTAAAAAAATGCTAAAAATAGTAAATTGCCATCCAGTCGGAATAGGCGAGTGGCCACTGAGATCCTCCTAGATCACATGAGGTATATTTCTTTGTGATGTTGATGCATGTTGAGACACATCTCGGTGATGTTATGGTACATTTATTATAACACATCTTTTGGTATTTGGTTGAGTTATGGTACATGGTTGATGGACACATTTTGGTACATGTTTGAGGTATATGGTTGGTTGCATATCATTGATGTTACGGTTCTTTATCTTGGCATATCTTATGGTACATGGTGTATGGCATGATTGAAACATATCATGAGTGATATGGTATATGGATGAGGCACATCTCATGGTACATGGTTTATCGTATATCTTGGTACATGGTTGATGTATGATATGGTACGGGTTTTGGTACATGGTTGAGGCATGATATTGTACAGGTTTTGGTACATGGTTGATGCATGATATGGTACATATTTGGCACATGACTAAAGGCATGTTTTTGGTGATGTTGGGCATATGTTTGAGAGATGTTCTTAGTGATGAGCTATGTGAGTGAATCTGGTTTAGTTAATGTTGAGTACAATTATAGATTGACAGTGGAAGATTGATGATGGTATATCAGTGAGAGTGACATGTGAAATTCCATATGTTCCAAGTTTTCGTCTACTCCCACATTTTACATTTTTCATGTGGAGTGTGAGTGTGAGTGTGGGGTGTTTTTCCCTTTTCTCACTATGTTCGGATTTTTCTTCTACTTTCCACACCCCATGTGTGGGAGTGTAGAGTGTGAATATGATTTCCCTCATTAAGTTATTTTCTCCCACATTCTTCATGTGGAATGCAAGGAACTACCACCTATGATTTTTCTCATGGTTTCATTAATTTTTGGGTTGGCATAGCCATCGTGTCACATTTAAGGCTCATTGGACTATATTCATAGGTGTCCCTTTGAAGATAATACTAAACTTGTAGGGTTGCAATGTTGTATTGAAGAGCATCATGCCACATGAATTTAAGATATAAACACGGACAACTCAAGACTTTGGTATTGATTAGGGGTACTCTACCTATGGTTCTATAGTTTATGGGTGAGTGATCTAAGATGGTTTCTAGAAAGAGTTATGAACCATATTTTACTGATACATGGAACATTCTATCTCAACAAGACAATGAATTGCATTTTTCCTCGGCTTATAAGGTGTATTCAAATATGGAGTGTTTGTAAAGGGATTGTAAGGTGTATACATTGGCTTTAAACAAGGTTGGTTGTGTTCTTGAAGTGTATGATTGGTGTTCCAAAAATTATGATCCCAAACATTGTGTTGTGAAAGTGAAAGAAGATGGAAAGTCACATGTTTCTCTAATTCCCACTACCTTTAGAGATATGATGGGACTCCTTGCACCAACCAGGGTTTTCAAGGTTAAAGATACATATACCTTCATGAACATGGTGATGGGGCTTCCATTTTGAGGAAATGGTTGACACATCCAACCACTAAGAATTTCATGGCATACCAAATTGACATTGCACGCTTGATAAATCCATAATAGGAAGTTGGATGGCTTTTCACTAGGATTGTTGTCTGAGAGAGCTCATCAAATCTCCCCTGATATGTTTTTGTTATAATTTTAGAATTTACACTTATATTATTTATTAAAAATTTCATGCAATAAGATCACTGAAAGATAAACAATCACATAACATAATATATATCCTGGAAACCCTCGTGGGGGAGAAAACCCATCAACCAATTCTTCAGTATAGATTCCTTCAACCAATACAATGTCACATTATAGCTCTCCACAAATAGACCGAGACCAAGATACCAAATACCAAGAAACCAATACCTCATGTGCTAGACCTCCTTTTTTATGCTCCAAATACACAAGAGAAGGCAATTTGTGTGTGTATACAAATGAGAGGAACTCGACCTCTATTTATAGCATAACTTAACTCCCAAAAAGATGCAACCCTAAGAGGGTCCATTTTTACTTTTACAATAAGGATAAAAACAAAATATTAATTTATTTTGAGTCAATTTATACAATAATATTACAATAACCTTCTTGAGGTTCAACCAATACAAAAAAAAAAAGAATATATTTTGTAGTTACATCAAAATATCAACACTCCCTCTTAACTAGGAAGGTATTCTTTGTTTCCACATGAGCTCATGACCATTTAATGTTGAATATATGAATCTATACATCATCGGATATCCATAGTACAACATGACTTCACAGCCAATGCATCCAAGGCATGTGGGTAGCTCTCAAATAGCTTCAACATGTCACCATGACATCCACTACCTCGCAATGCATATGTACCTCATCATGTGCACCCACGTGACTTCACAGCCAATGCATCCAAGGCTTGTGGGTATCTCTCAAATAGCTACAAATTTTCCCTAGGACATCCACTACCTTGCAATGCATATGTACCTCATCACTTCCTCTGAAGAGGGACCACTCCAAGATTTTCCCTGAAGTGATCAAACTTTTTCCTCAGCAATGTCTTGGTCAACACGACCGCAACCTGCTCCTCGGTAGTCATGTATTGAAGCCTCATTGCTCCCCTCTGCACCATATCCTTGATATAGTAATAATTGATCTCGATATGCTTTGACATGTCATGGAACACTACATTCTCTGACAACTTCATGCAACTCTAGTTGTCACACCAAATGCAGTTCACCTCCAGATTCAGACCAAATAACCTAGAAAGAAGCTTCTGAAGCCACACTTATTCTCTACATGTTGCACATGCTACCACATATTCAACCTCAGCCGTATTAAGTGCTACACATGACTGCTCCATGCTGCTCCATGAAACCATAATGGAGCCTAGACTTAAGCAATATGTTGGAGTACTCTTCCGATCAAGAATACTTCCAGCCCAATTTGAATCCGAATATACATATAAACTGAACTCATGGTCTTTCACATACCTGAGACCATAATCCAATGTACCCTTAAGGTACATTATTGCATGTTTTGTTGCGATCAAATGAACCTTTGTGGGCTGCTCCATATACTAACTTAGGGTGTGCACAACAAAACATATATCCGGTCATGTGTTCGTCAAGTACATCAACAAACCCACCATCTTCCTATATAAAAGTAGCATCCACAGTCTTTGAAGTCGCATCCTGCAACAACTTCATATTGTATACCATAGGTGTAGCCATTGCCTTACAATCCAACATCTTGAACCTCTTCAAGATTTCCACTGCATACTTCCCTTGATTCAGAAAGATCTCATCATGTCTCTGCCATACCTTGAGTCCTAAAAAGTAATGCATCATCCAAATATATTTCATCTCAAACTCAGCAGCCAATTTTCTCTTATGCTTTGAGATGATATTTTCCACACATGTTAGAAATAGGTCATCCACATACAACAGTAGTATTACCAGACCATCATCCACAACCTTAAAGTAAAGGTTAGGATCTGCACTACTCTTTGTGAATCCTAAGATCGTCATAAAACTATTGATCCTACCATACCATCCTCTGGGTGCCTGCTTTAATCCATATAAATCCTTCTTCAATCTTCACACATGTGTCTCTTTGTCATGTACCTCGAACCCTTGTGGCTACTCCACATATACTTCCTCTTTTATTTCACCATTCAAGAAGGTTTTCTTCAGATCCATCTGATGCACCTTCCATTTCATTATTGCGGCCAATGAAAGTATAGTCCTAATCGAGGCATATCTCACCACGGGAGAAAATGTCTCCTCACAGTCAATGCCCTCCTTCTGAGAGAATCCTCAAGACACAAATCTAGCTTTATACTTTTCAATACTACCATCAGCTGCATGTTTCATTTTGTAGATCCATTTTGAAATTACTATTGATTTATCTTTCGATCTGCAAACCACATCCCATACATCGTTCTTTACGATGGATTGATATTCCTCCCTCATGGCATCCTTCCATACCCTATTTTCTGCAGCCTCTTCATAACTAGATAGTTTTGCATCCATAATATCACACAAACATGCCACATAGCTGGAATACAATTTTGACTTCTTACTTTCCTTGAGATATTTTTCTAGGGAACCATGTCCTTCTACATATTTGATGAGATCCTTCACCCAATATGGTATTCTCTTGTGAGAAGGCATATTTTTTGACCTCTGAGGTTTTTCCATGTCATTATACTCATGAATAACTTCCTCTGGTTCAACTGCTTTTTCCTATGGAACTCTGGTAACTTCATTCTCCTCCTCATGAACCTCTTTTGCATAGTCCTATTTTGATTTGTTGAAAGTTTCCCTCTCATCAAAGGTGACATCTCGGTTAATCTCAACTTTCTAGTGATCGGTAATGTATATCATGTGTGTTTTCAATGTGTCACTATAACCAACAAATATTCCATTCTTTCTGGATGGATCCAATTTTGTCCTCTTTTCCTTGGGGACATGCAAAAATACGGTGCAACAAAATATCCTTATATGGTTGACTTCCGACTTCTCTCCTGAAAACACATCCTCTGGTGTCTTTTTTCAAGTACTTTGTGGGGAATTCTTTTCTACACGTACACTGCAATCTTTATTTCTCCTTCCACAAATGCATAGGTAGATCTTGATAATGGATCATAGCTTTCATTGCTTCCATGATCGTCCGATTCTTCCTTTCTAATGCTCCATTCTGTTGAATATTGTAGGGAGCATAAATCTCCCTCTTAATCTCAACTTCCTTGCAATATTCTTTGAATTCCTCTGAAGTGAATTCTCCTCCATTATCTTATCACAATGTATTTATCTTTTGCTCTATCAGGTTTTCTACCAGTGCCTTAAATTCTTTGAATTTTCCAAACACCTCATTCTTTGCCTTCAACAAATAGATCCAAGTTTTATGTGAGTAATCATCAATAAAATACACATAATATACGTACCCTCTTAGTGAATTTGTTGACATCGTTTCAGACACATCCGAGTGCACAATGTCCAATACTCTTTTGGCTATGTTATCGCTATTGGAAAAGGAGTGCTTCACATTCTTTCCTTGTGTGCATCCTTTTCACATGCCATCAAGTTTTACATGGATCTATGGTAGTCCTATCACCATATTTCTCACACTTGGTAGGGCCTTGTAATGTAGGTGAGAACATATTGTATGCCATAATTTACTGGGATTCACAGTGTCATGAATTAATGTTGAATCTTATCACCCTTTCAATTTGTAGAGTCCTCCCTCTTGAACTCCAATCACCACATCATCATCAAAAGTTTTCCCTCTAGGCCACATAAGAACTTTTCCATCAATAAATGCAACTCTGTAACCCTTCTAATCCAATGTTGAAATCAAGAGAAGGTTCTTCTTCAATATAGGAACATAGAGAACTTCCTTCATCTTCATTGGCTTTCCTAAGTCTAACTTGTAGGAGGCTTCTCCTACTCCTTTGATAAGATATTGATAGTCATCTCCCAATTTCACCTTGTATGGTGAATCCTTATGAGTAAGGTTAGACAAGGATTCTTTATAACCTATCATGTGCTTGGAAGCACCACTTTCCACCATCCAAATGCCACTTCCATTAGTGACAGTTATTGTAAGGGATGATATAAGAACATACTCCTCATCACTTTATTCATCTTCCATTGCAACCTTCTTGGGTGGCTCATCATCTTGAGTTGTATGAAAATGATTCCATTTACCTCCTTTATTTTCCATTGGTATATGAATGAGGGAGCAATTCCTAGCAATGTATCCCATTTTCTAACAACAGAAACATCTGGTATTTGGTTTATTTCTTCGACCCTTCTGAAAATTATTGGATGAGGAGGGTTCTTTCTTGGTCTTTCCTTTACTGGTGTGGGAAACTAGGGATTGATCATCATTTATCATCTTCTCTTCTCTTTCTATCTTCCTTTCTTCTTCTTGGTTGTAATATTCCCATATCCTATTGAACATGGGTAGCTTCCTTATTGAGCATGTCCCTTAAATAAATGCATCCCATGACCTTGGGAGGCCATTCAAGGTGGTCATCACCATTTCTTCTCCATTCATTGTATCACCAATGTCTTCTATATTCTCCTTGATCTGGTTCACTCTTGATAAGTAAGACTGGATGGTTTCTAAATTATGCATCCTCACATTCTTTAACTGAGTTCTCAAGGTCATTCTTCGATTGATGTTGTTTCCTTCAAACAGTCAATTTAATGCATCCATCATTTCTTAATGGATAATGAATATATTTGATGAATAATATGGTCCTTAATGGAGTTTGCAATAATCGTCTTTGCTTTGACCATATCCTTCGTGTGCTTTTCTTTAGCCTCATCTTCCTCTGGTTCTGAAACCTCTTCTTTAACGAACTTCTCTATATCATGTTCTTCTAGGAGGAGGGATACTCTGTATGTCCAAGATCTGAAGTTGTCATATCCCTCCAGTGTCTCATCAATCTTGGTTCTAGTAGTCATCCTTCCCCTAAATCATAAATTTTGGATTCTGAAGATCTAATCCAGGGAAAAGATGTGTTCCACTAGGGCACACTTTTTGGTGGTCTTGTCTTGTCCAAAAACCACTCCTATCAAGAAAAATGACTCCTTTTATCTTCTATATCTGTGAATTGTCTTCTATTCAAGCATGCTCTGATACCATGTTATAATTTTATAAGTTACAATTATCTTCCTTATTAACAATTGCATGTAATAGGATCACTAAAAGATAAACAATCTCAAAACACAAGATATATCCTAGGAAACCCTCATGGGGTAGAAAACCCATCAACCAATTCTTCATTATAGATTCCTTCAACCAGTACAATGTCATATTATAGCTCTCCACAAATAGACCAAGACCAAGATACCAAAGACGAAGAAACCAAGACCTCTTTTGCTATGCTCCAAATACACAAGAGAAGGTGAGTTGTGTGTGTATACAAATGAGAGGAACTCGAACTCTATTTATATACATAACTTGACTCTMGAAAAGATGCAACCCTAAGAGGGGMTGTTTTGAATTTTACAATAAGGATAACAATAAAATAATAATTTATTTTGAGTCGATTTATACARTAAGATTACAATAACCTTCTCTAGGTTTGACCAATACAAATACAAAAGAATATCTTTCATAGTTACATCAAAATATCAACAATTTTATATGTCATGTACTATGTGATATATAAATATGTAGTCTTTGATTTGGTATATTTAATATCAAATGAATTTCCCACTAGCTGGCTAATTTTCAAAAAACCCAAACATTCTTCATGGACTTTTATTCAGTGTATGTGATTCTCTTTTGTACCAGTTTGAAAATATGGCCTCTAAAGGGGATGTTCATGTGGACTTGGTACCCATTCCATTATGGTACCCTATGTTTTGGAAACACGAGGCCCCTTTCAATTTTTACAAAGTTATGGATTTGTCTGTTGGGAGATTTAAATAGATGTTTATTGTGCATCTCATAGAAATATTAACAAAAGAATCCCAAGACCTTCTCCAAAGGAAGGGTGATTTCATTTATGAAGAAAGGAATACATAGATTCAAATTTTCATTTTTGATGAGAAACCATATCTATTACCCAAATTTGTGTGTGATAAAATATTTTTGAGTGAGTTCTACAAATAATAACAAAAGTGGTCCTCATTGTTCAAGGGAAATAAAAGGAAGAAATCCATTACTACCTCATTCATATTTATAGGTATTGTAGTCAGAAGTGTGGTTTGCATCATAGAAATGGTTCATGGTTTTCAATCCCTTGATTTAAAGGAATCAAAGGCTATCAAGGTTTACAAACCTAAAGGGATTTTTAAATCTTTCATCACCAAACAAAAGTATGGTTCCTATTTTCCTTCTTATAGATGATAACTTGAGGATGGTGGAGATACTTAAGGTTTTGAACTCAAGTAATGACCTATTGATTCTCATAGTGATGAAGTTACAACCCATAGTGATGTACACACCCTAATCAATTCACTTCCAATCATAGAGGAAAAGTAGTACAATGAATTGTTCATGATGATGGTAGGCATCATACACCAATCATGAAGCAAAGAGGTTAGTGATCGGCCAGCAAGAGAAGTGGCTCTGTGTCTCATTCTAGGAGAAATTCCACTACTTCTTCCGGGAAACCTATTATTGTTACTTCTCTTGAGGAATGTGTTGGAGGCACTAGTGGTGCTAATGATGGCTAAGATGACCAAAACCTACTTCAAGTTAAGATGGAAAGAAAGAATATTGTCCCCAAGAGAAAGAGGTCACCTAGAAATGACCTTGTAGCTAAACCTGAGATGGTCAAAGTCATTAATGATATCATGGAGGTTGAACACCAAGTTGACATGATACATGTCTGGGATGCTACACAATTGGGAAGAAATACTTTAGTTGAAGGAACAAGACTCCCATCAGAGCTTCTAGTCTTTGAACATAACTAGATCAATTTATGATATGCTAACTTTGATAAGTGTGATAAGAAATTTCAAATTTGGAGAGTAAGAGTGAAAGAGACGAAGATCTTAGAAAACAATTGCACCTTATTAGACATTAAGGAATTAGGAACAAAAGGAGATTTTTGACTACATAATGTTATTGGTGGAATACTCAGGCATTCCATTTAATATAAAATGGGTGAGAACACCAAGTCGAAAAGGAGGATCATTGAATTATAATCCACATTGATACCTAGGCCATTGTTTACACAACCATTGGCCACGAGAACACCTAAAGAATAACCAAAACATTATGCAGAGATCATTTCTAGAATGAACAAGTCCTAAGGATTACTACGAGTAAGAGAGAGAAATAGCCACCAACATTGAAGAAAGCAAGAATTTGTTGATGGATATTTGGGAGCTGGCAAGTAAATATTATATCCTCACCATTGAAATTATTTTTTTCAGAGATATTATAAATCAATGTTCATAATCTAATCATGAATTTTGTAAGAGTTACGTTGAGACTTTCATCAAGGCCTTGATAGATAACAAGGAGCACAAAAGGAAAAAGGAGAATTTCCCTTCAAATGTGAGACCCAAACATATCAAAGTTGGTTGGGATGTTAAATTGGACTTTTTACAGTAGTTGATTACTACTTGTGATATATTTAATGATAGAAGTAAAGTATTTTTTAAGAGCGTTGACACAAATAATGAAATATATGGACCCTTAAGCATTCATCAAGAGGGGATCCCTGCCAAAGAAGAATATGAGTTGAATTTGATTACTTTCAAGACCACATTGGTTGAACAATTTGATGGAAACACTACCTTCTTGGGAATAGAGATAAGGTGATGTCTAAATGACCTAGTGATAAAAAATTATGGAATTGACTCAATTGTGTAGGATCATTGAATAGAATTGAGTGAAGTCCAAAGTGAAATATTCACTTTGGAAGTAAAAGAAGAGGTCGCTACAAGTCCTATCAGGGATTTCATCAAATTAGGGGTTGATAAGGCTTTGGATAAAGTGATCGATACCTCATAAATATTTAGTTAAAGTAGTATTTAGGATTCATGAGACACACATAGTGACATTGACATATTATTTAAGTCTAGTGATAAAGTAGAAGGGAAAAAATTAAAATCCATCCCTTCTCAAATTTTGTAAATCTTCCTTCTATTACTTTACCCACCTTATTTTACCTATTGTATTTTCACTAGATTCATTTATGCATACTTTTGTAGAAAGGATACTTGTACTCCAAGTTTCCCTTGTTTTCCTCCAAACCTTTCCTATCTATTCCAGGTTCGTGAGAGACTCATCCCTGCCCTTGAGAGTGAATTCATTTTTTATTTTCCATTTAAGTAATACTCATTGAGATTATGGTAGAGGTTGTGTCACCCTTTTTTGTTTCAGATGATCTTAAACTATATCAAATTTGGGATTCCAATTGTTTTAAAAAAGGCCCCACAAAGAACTCTTTAAGTAGTCATCTTATTCTTATCAATTCTATATGCTTTTAAATCATATAGAAACTTGATCAGATGCTCTTGTCAGCTCTTTTTATCTTGAATGAAATTATATTTTAAAGTTGTTTGGTTGAGCCTGACTTGTTTTTTATTGATTTTATTTGTCTTGTAAAGTGGTGGTTGATCCTACACTTATATCATTTAAAGGAAGGCAAATTTGTATTATGAACACAATTATGTTCCTTAAAAAATCTTGTAGTTATTTCTACTTGTTCTTTTGTAAATGATCAATATGCCTAGTCCTTTCTCAAGTATTACAGAGATTTAAAAGAAAATATGTTGTTATATAGTGATTTTTATGGGGATTTTTTAGGGTTTACTACTTAGCATCCACTCATTGGATTCATTGAGAGCCATCAAAAATTCTGGAATTCATATAGAAAAGTGCCACCTCTTAAAAATGAAGGAGGGAATTCTAGGATCTTTTAGTATCCCCTCTAATGTTGGTTCTTTTCCTTTGATAAGGAAAATCTATTAACAATATACCAAGAGAAAAGTGCATGCAATAATTTCCCACTAGGGTTTTGAATCCCAACTTGAAAGAGTTTTAGCTTCTACAATACTACTTAGAATTGCTATTATCACACTAATTCGGAAATGTAGTAGCCACTCTACATTTATTGACACTTGTATGGTTGCAATATGGGAAGTATAAAAATATATATGATTTGCAATACTCATGTCCATCACTAAAAATCCTAGAATAGCTTATTTTAAATCAATGATGTCTTCACTTACCATACTCTAATTTGAATGATTTAGTTTTTAAAATTGGGTATTTTTTCAAGAGGAACTAAGATTAGGAATTTTTTTCTTCATATTCTACACAAAAATATTCAAAAATGGATCTAAATGTTGTAACCCTATTTTTCCCCTTAAGAATATGCAAAAAAAACTTCCATTATTTACCCAAGAAAGAGATTTGATACTACTTGTAATGAACCTTAGTATATCAAAGATAAAAACCTTTAACTTCATAATAACAAAATGGATCACATAATAATAAACACCAAGAGTATAGAGAAAACATGTAAGGTAGGGAAACACCATCAGTTAATCCTTATAAAAGTAATAACTCCACAAGGCATGTTTGTTACAATAAAATCTCCAACATATCTCAATACAATTATACTCATGTGTATATATACTCTCTCATGAGTATTCCTAGGTGTCTATGGCAACTACCCCTCATTATTATATTTATTATCCCCCTACTACCTAGTGGGCCTATTTATTACCCACCAACTACCTCGTGGGTCTATTTATTACCCACCAACTACATAGTGGGCCTTATTCCATTATTATGTCCCATTACATTAATTGTCCTATCATGTACCTACCTAGGTATCTAATATCGCATTCATTATTCCCCTGGGTACATTACACCAAGAACTAATTTATTTCCTATTCCATTCTCTCATACTCTTCCATTTTTTATTTGATTGCTATAAATTTCTATTAATGATTCCATTAGAATTTTAATCTTTGCTTTTGTTTCAAGTAGTTACGATTCTAAGTTCTTGAATGTTCTTTGGCCCATTCACTTACCTTTAGCTTTGAAGAGCTTAAATTATATACAAATTGCTTCATTGTGGAATGTTCTTAATTGGGATTGCATTGTCTCCATGAGTCTCTTATTAACCTTTGAAACTCCTCATATCTTGCCCAATGCCAGTTATGCTTAAAAGGGCTTGGGCATTTTTGTCTCTTTTCCTCTATTTCTAGCATGATGGGAAAATTATTAGAATCTTCTCACTTAAGCGTTGACGATAAACACCTATCCAACACCAAAAGGAGTGTGTCTTTGATTATCCATCTATCACATTTGTGGATATTGCCTCACATCCTTTCTTATTTTTTCCATTTAGGTTTTTTCCACTAAGAAGAAATATATATAAGGTTGTGATATCCATTGTAGAATTTGAATAACTTTGATAAATGATCTAGTCTTGAATTTTCCCTCCAAATATCTAATGGAGATAAAGTATAGTTTAGGCATTCTCCTAGGATAACTTAATTTAAAACTATAATATTGGCCAATCCTATTGATTCCTAGTAATCCTTTTGCCTCCATCAAAAGGACCATATATATTAACGATGTCAAAAATATAATTTTTCTTTTGGGATAGTAAACAAACTTAAATGGATGAAATGTTGTGATTTTCATGTTGCTTGATGAAACTGGAATTCCATCCTATGTAGAGGCCCCCTAAATGAATTCTGAAGTGGTTGGCACTAAAATTCCAAGTGAGTAAGATTTATTTCATGATTTTGGTATAAGTGACATCCTCTAGCATTGTTTCTTGTAATATTATAACATCAATATTGAATCTTTCTATCAACCTTTTGAGCAATATTTTTTTGGAGGGGATACTCATAATTCTTATACTGCAAAAGATAAATATCATGGTTTAACATTTTTTTGGGCCTTTCACTGCTCTAAGAGACCCTATGATGGTTAATCATTAACCTAATTGCACTTCCCTTTCTACTTGTAATTTATCTTTTGAGATTTTAAATTTTATTCCCATGGTTTCTTTGACTAGTTTGGGCAATAAGGATTTCAAACCGCCCATCATCTCAATCCCAATTTCTCTTGAAATTTATTTCAAACCTAGCCTAGTTATATATTTCCTTTGTGGACCTAAGGGAATAGTCTATAGTCTTCGATAATTACAGGGAGATGAAGGTTCTAGAGTGGGATTATAACCTTTTGGAAACAAGATGGAAATATAATTTAGTAGTTGTAGAGATAGTTACTCAATCATTTTTTGTTAATATCATACTATACTTGGACAATTCCCCAACTCAATGACATAGTCCTTTAATTTTTCCAATAGCATATTTTTCTGTTATTGGAAATCCTTCATCTCTTGAAAAACTTGTGGCTCTTCCATCTGATGTTTTAATCCTTGTGATAAATTTGGTGTATCCAATTTTAACTTCCCTTTGACCTACTATATTACAAATTCCATAGAGACCCTATGATATTCTAATGGAGCATTCACCATATGTGTGTCACCATTTGTTTTCCCCATATTTATTTGGGATAGGAAATATGTAAATGCTCATGTGACCTACAGTAATGACACTTGAAAGGGACAATTTTCATAATCCAAAATTTTCTAGATTTCATGACCACTCACTACAAAGTCAATGCCTTCTCGTAAACTTTATAGAGTGTATATATCCACATAGATGCATGCAATTGACTTATTTTTCAATTTGTACAATTCCACGTTGGATTTTAGGAAAAAAAACAATGGAATCTCCTATAATGTGCATGATTTCTTCTTTCCAAAACTCTATAAGCAAATATGGGAGTTTCACCCATATGGGAATTTTTGTGACCCTTTCTCTAATTGGGTTGAATCACGATGTCTACTTGAACAAATATATACTATAGGTCACCTAGAACCATAGAACATTGTTTAAAACAATGTGGCAATCAATTTCATACCTAAATGGAACGTAATATAAATCCTCAACCCCATTGTCAATTCAAAACTATGTCCAATGAAACTCACCCAATGGTGTGCCATACAATCCCAATGACCCTTCTTAAAGTAATGTTTAACATGAATCCTTCCAATGATTAATTTCTCTATATAATATTTGACTGTTTCAAAAACCAAAGCTTAATTCACCTCTATTCTTGTTCTACCTGCTCTTTTTTTGACACACACTAGTTTGTTACAAAATTTGGAGCTTTTAGGATATTTTGCATATACATATTTTTCTTTCAATGAGGTTTAATGATCCTTTACTATTTTCTTACTATAGGACAACCCAAAATAACTTGGCTCTATTGCATCTATATGTGCCCTTGTATTGTCTTCTACAATGCCTTTATTTTTACTAGAAAAATTATTCTCTTGCTTTAATATCTTCCACTTGGATGGCTATAATATCCTCTGCATCTTACTAGTGTAAAGAATGGACCTTCCACACATTCTTTCCATCTGTTGAAATAATGTAACTGTGAAGAGCATTCTTATTATTATTTTATTCATTGGATTAAATCCCCATTGCAGATTAATCATGTCATTATTATTATTGTTGTTATTGGATTAATCCCCATTGTGGATTAATCATGTTGGTAATTGTATAAGGACCAAATCCCCTTTTGCGGATTGGTCATCGGACAATTACAAAGGGCAGAATAAGAAGTCGGCCCCAGCAGTTACTATTGAAGACCAAGAATTAATTAAAGGTGGGTTTACCCACCCAGAGTGAGAGGTCGACCCTGCTAGTGAAACCCTCTCACACGTGCTGGTCTTGTATAAATAAGAGGCTAGCGCCTCACTTCTAACACACAACTCACTTGCTCATTCTCTTATGAGGCAAGCTGCAATTACTAGTTGGAGAGAGGGAGAAGAGTGGTGCATATCTTGGGGAGGACTATCTGTATTGGTTTGAGTTATCTCTTGAAAATTGTATAAGCTATTTATGATAAGGAAGTTTTGCTGGGTTTTCTTTCCCTAGAGGGTTTGCCAGGATAAATGTTGTGTCTCTTGTGAATGTGTATTTCTCAATGATCTTGTTCTTATGATGTTCTTATCTAATGAAATGCAAAGAACTATAATAATGGCATAAACATTAACATGGTTTCATAGCCAACATGAAGGAAACACTATTTGCAAGAAAAAAAAAATGTCACTGTTGTAGCACCTGCAAATTAGGGTTTTGAAAAAGTATCTCTTTTCAGCTCCCTAACCTCCTAGAAAGCTGGGGCCTCCCCCAAGGATCAATTTGGCACCTAGAGTGCACCTTTTCAGTGGTTGGATCTTCCACAAAGTGAAACCCTAGTTTCACAGAAGTACCAGAAGTACCAAAAAACCAATACTAGAAATACCAAAAGTACCAGAGTACCAGAAGTACCAGAAGCACCAGTCTAGAAATCTGCAGATCAGATTTGACGGGGTAAAAATTGGATTTTCTCAGATCCGAGGACACCAAGCTACTCGCCTCAGCCAAGTGCACCTCCTGGTAAAGTCAAAATTTGATTTTGAGCATTTTCATTTTTTGGTTATTTTTGTTGCCGCAAGTACATGTCTGCAAGCACAAAGCTTGTTGAGAAACTAGAAGGCATAGACAACTTCTGTGCCTAGAAGTATAGGATCGGTCTAATCCTTGCAGAGAATGACCTATCAAGATTTATCAAAGAAGAAGTGGAGGAACCTGAATATGTCGTAGAGAAAGCAAAGCATCAGAAGGACTCAATCAGGGCTCAAAGAATCATTGCAGATTAATCAAAGACCACCTAATCCTGTATGTATCGTCTAAGAAAACTCTGAAGGAAATGTTTGATGCTCTAATCAAACTATATGAAGGAAATAACATCAATCGAAAGATGAATCTAAGGACTCAGTTGAAGAATACCAAGATGCAGAAAGGAGAAATGATTCAAGAATATTTCTCCCAAATCCTAGAAATAAAAGAACAGTTGAAAGCGATTGGAGACACCATCGACGAAGATGAATTTGTAATAAAAACCCTAAATGGTCTCGCAAGACCTTGGGATGCTTTCATCCAGTCAGTATGTGGTAGAAAGGAGAAACTACAATTTGAAAGCCTATGGGAAGAATGTACCCAAGAAGAGACAAGGGTAGCCAACCGTGAAGCNTGTGTCTCTTGTGAATGTGTATTTCTCAATGATCTTGTTCTTATGATGCTCTTATCTAATGAAATGCAAAGAACTATAATAATGGCATAAACATTAACATGGTTTCAGAGCCAACATGAAGGAAACACTATTTGCAAGAGAAAAAAAAACGTCACTGTTGCAGCACCTGCAAATTAGGGTTTTGAAAAAGTATCTATTTTCAGCTCCCTAACCTCCTAGAAAGCTGGGCCCTCCCCCAAGGATCAATTTGGCACCTAGAGTGCACCTTTTCAATGGTTGTATCTTCCGCAAAGTGAAGCCCTAGTTTCACAGAAGTACCAGAAGTACCAGAAAACCAGTACCAGAAGTACCAGAAGTACTAGAGTACCAGAAGTACCGGAAGCACCAGTCCAGAAATCCGCAGATCAGATTTGACAGGGTAAAAAATGGATTTTCTCAGATCCGAGGACACCAGGCTACTTGCCTCAGCCAAGCGCACCTCCTGGTAAAGTCAAAATTTGATTTTGAGCATTTTCAATTTTTGGTTATTTTTGTTGCCGCAAGTACAAGATGTCTGCAAGCACAAAGCTTGTTGAGAAACTAGAAGGCATAGAAAACTTTTGTGCCTAGAAGTATAAGATCGGTCTGATCCTTGCAGAGAATGACCTATCAAGATTTATCAAAGAAGAAGTGGAGGAACCTGAAGATGCCGTAGAGAAAGCAAAGCATCAGAAGGACTCAATC
>JZKD02S0684258.1:50735-64008 GCA_000966675.3 Picea glauca | reverse complement strand
CACCCCCCCTGAACATCACTATGGTGAAAATAAAGATTGCGTCCCCACAACGAGGCCATATTAGGTACCCAAGTACAAAAGATACACTGAAAATAAAGTGATGAAAGAGGGAAAAGCTCATGGGAACCCCCCCCCCCCCTCAAGGTATAATGTATGTAAAAAGAAGAACTACATTTGCTAGGCAACTGTGTCCTCCACTCCAAGACGACTTTGCAAAGAATGGAATTTTTGCTCAGTGAAGGTCTTGGTGAAGATGTCTGTCGTCTATTCTGCTAAAGGACATAACTATAAGTTGATGATCCCCTCATGTACTAAGTCTCGGATGTAGTGCATTTGGATCTCGATGTGATTTTTCTGCTGCCTCTGAATTGGATCTCTGCAGAACATTAGAGTGCTCTGGTTGTCACACTAGATGACGATCGACCAATCAAAATAAATGCCCAACTCAGTGAGAAAATGTTATAGCTACATAGCCTGAATGGCTATGTTAACTACCCCTCTGTACTCTGCCTCGGCTGAAGATAGAGCAATGGAAAATTTCTTCTTGCTCGACCAACAGATAGGCCCGGAACCAATACCGAGTGAGTAACCAGATGTGGACTTGTGATCAATGCTATCGCCATCCCAGTTGGAATCAGTAAACCTAATGAGATATAATGTATATTATGATGCATAATAAATCCCAAAGGTGATGGTGCCCTGTATGTATTGAAGGATACACTTTGCATCTTTCCAATGTAGCTCATGCAGCTCCTGCATGAACCTGGAAACTATGCCAACTGCATAGGAGAGGTATGGTATGGAGTGTGTGAGATACAACAAGCTCCCCACTAGCTGTCTGTACAGTGTGTTGTCAACCGGTGGAGTCTCCCCTCCATCCTCAAGTTTGATTCCCGATAGGAAAGGAGTCGGAGCAGACTTGTAGTCTGTCATGTGAAATTTCTCAAGGAGATCTTGTGCATACTTGGCCTGAGGTAGTTTGATGTCTGATGCATCTTGACCGATATTGAGTCCAAGGAAGAAGTGTAGTGGACCCATGTCTGTCATAAAAAACCTATCATGTAGAATCTTCTTGACTACAACAACCGCCGAAGTCGAGCACCCAGTGATCAACAAATCATCGACATACAGAACTAAAAGTAGAAGTGAATCAGTCATCCTGATCATGTAGACATTCACATCTGATTTACAATGTACAAAGTTTTGTGACAATAGATAGGAGTCCATCTTGGCATACCATGCCCTCAGAGCCTGCTTGAGGCCATAAAGTGACTTCTTTAGTCGATAGACCAAAGATTAGTCCTGCATAAATCCCTGGGGCTACTCCGTGTAGATATCCTCAAAGAGATCACCGTGAAGAAATGCATTCTTCATGTCCATCTGATGGACTTCCCATCCCTTGGCTGCCACAATGGCAAGGGCCAATCGAATGGAATCCAACTTTGCTACTGGAGCGAAGGTCTCATCATAGTCAATACCATGATCCTATTGAAATCCTTTGGAAACAAGCTTGGCTTTGTATCTACTAATCTATCCATCCACTGCACTCTTGGTCCTATATACCCATATGCATCTAACAAGTTTCCTCCAAGAAGGAAGGGAAACCATATCCCAAGTATGGTTCTCGAGGAGGGAGTTGTACTCCTCTTGCATGGCAGATTCCCAAAAGGGATTTCCAACAGCCTCGCCATAATATTGTGGATCGGAAGACTGAACCAAGAAAAGATGCCTGGAGGGAAATGGTTTAGTGGTAGTGAGTGAAACAGGAGGCTCCTCGAAATCATATCAATTCCTCCTAGTATCGGTTGGATCACCAACGAGATCCACTGCATCCTGAAGAGTAGTCTGTGCCCACTTGGGCCTCTGGTCTGGCTCTGCAACTGCATCTAGATGCTTTGACTCTGCATCTGACTATACTGACTTTGAATCTAAATCATATGAGTCCTATGAATCAGAACTCTCATCTGAATAAGAGTCGACACATGCATGATCATCATCTCGAATAGGTGGAAGAGTGAAGGTGTCTGCATGCGGCTACTGAGGTACATGTGAGACACTTTCCTTGAATTGGACACTACGCTCAATGATGAGCCAGTCTGAGGAAATATCAATAAGCTGATATCCCTTCACACCATCGGGGTATCCAACAAAAATGCACTCAGTGCTCTATGGATCAAGTGCCTTCCTCTTTTTAGAGGGAATTGGGGCCCATGCATGTGAACCAAAAATGTGAAAGTGGGTCACTTCTGGTTTGAGGCTGCTCCAAGACTCATAGGGTGTCTTATCCTTGACAGATCTATGGGGAGATCTATCTTGGATGTATGTTGCACAGTTAAGTGCTTCGACCCATAGTCTCTGTGGTAGTGACTTTGCATGCAACATGTAAGATGCCATCTCCTTTAGAGATCTGTTTTTCCGTTCAACAACTCCGTTTTGCTACAGAGTGTAGGGAACTATATGCTGCAATGGAATCCCTGCCTCATGGAAAAGATTATGGATATCATGATTTACATACTCTCCTCCGTTATCATTTCGGAGGACTTTGATCTTCTTTCTAGATTGTGTCTCAACCAGGGCTTTGAAATCTTTGAGGTGTTGAAAGACCTCATATTTTTTCCTGAGAAAGTAGATCCATGTAAAACGTGAGAAATTGTCAACAAAAAATAGAACAAACCTTTCTTTGTTGATCGATGGATGCAAAAAAGGACCCATAAGGTCACTGTGGATCAGATATAAAGGTGCGTAAGCTCGCTGAGACTTTCCTTTCTCAAATATCTCTTGAGGGTGTTTTTCGAGAACACATCCCTCACATACTCCCTTGGAGAAATGGATGTCTGGTAGACCATCAACTAATTTATGCTTGATAAGCTGTTGCATGTATCTGAAATTCAAATCTCCAAACCTTTCGTGCCATATCCTACTACTTTCATCAACATGAGTAAGTAGTAAAGAAAAATCAGGTTCAATGAATTCAAAAAAAGTATACAATCTAGACTGATGCTTTACCTCACCGACAACAACCCTGGAGTTGGTTTGCATGTTGTGTATGTCCACAGAATTTGGTGTGAATATGACTTTCTTTCCGGTGCCGGAATTCGTCATCTGATACATGGAGAGAAGGTTGACAGAAAGTTTGGGAACGTGCAACACATTCTCAAAGCTTCCATTGGTGAGTTCAATCCTTCCTTTGTCGGTGACTTTGACAGAAGAGTTGTCCCCCATTAGAATAGGAGGACCTTTGCATGCATCCAATGAAGAATAGACTTCTTCTGAGGCAGCCATGTGATGTGATGATCCTAAATCAACGATCCAAGCATCGGGAGAGGATTTGATGGAAATCAAGGCATGGATAGAATTTCCTTTCTTGGAATTCAGATCTTTTGGCTTCTTCTTCTTTGCGCCCTTGGGGATGCAATATCCAAGGTTGTTTTTTCTGAAGTATTTGAGACGTCAGATCTATTTTTTTTTTGCATGCATGTGGATTCCGAATGGAATCCTTTGTGACAGTACGTACATTTCTCTCCTTTTCTTCCCTTTTCTCATTTGGATCAGGAGGCATTGGTTAAGGGTTTTGTGTACCCTTCCTTCTTTGTATGTGCATGAGATTTCCATTTATCTTTATCTTTATATTTCTGATATTTTTGGATTCCATCATGCAAAGTGAGTGCATGTGCCCTTGGGGCTTTGATTGTGCCCATGTTGATGAGCTTGGTTTTCTCTTGTGTCAGGGATTCGATAAAGTCCTCAAGAGAAGGCATCTTCCAGGTGGCTCTAGAGGCAAATATGACAGTATGGAATGTGGATACAAATACAGAGAATTCGGTACCAAGCTTGGAGATAATGGTGAGAACCATTTGTTTCTCCTCTGCCGATTTATCAACCTCGCAAGCTTTGAGTTGCGACAGTAAATCCTTGAATTTTGTAAAGAAATCTTGGATACTGTCGAATATTTTTGGATCCAATGTGAGTAGCTCCACCTCCATCATGTCTCCCCTCATCTTATCCTATTTTCCAAAGATCCCTTCCAAGGTTTTCCAGGCTTCATTAGGAGTCTTACAGAAAGATATGTGAAAAAGGAGATAGAGAGAAATAAGACTGCAAATTGTTCTGAGTGCCTCATCCATGCGATTTAAGTACTTTGATTTTTCTATGGCTGATGTTGGCTCTGTATCTGTATTCATGGTTAACATATACAACCCTCTAGATTGGATATGTATGGCTATTTTCTCCTTCCATGCAAAATAGTTGTAAGGTGTATGAATGAATTCTTTTTGGAATTCCATCTTTCCGTTGTCTTCAATCTTTTGTACCTACAAAATATTTTGGTGTAGCTTTTGATTGGTAGTCCGTTGGCTTTGATACCATGTAAATGTGTTGAACCTGCATAGAATAGATATATATAAACAATAATACACACATTTGCAGAGAGAATTGGAGAAAGAAGAAGAAGGAGAGAAAGAATGAAAGAATTCTCATTAACCGTTATGAATAATGAATAATTTACACATGATATACTATGTATAACTCAATGAGTTTGAATGGAGGATAAAAAAATGCGCCATAGTGGTGGTCTAGAGTGATATGGACACACACCAATAGTTACGGGAGTGAATTGCCACCTAGTCTAGTCTCTCAGGTAGTTACGAGAGTGAGTTGCCACCTAGTTGAGTTAACTAGTCAACTAGTCTTCAATTAACTGACTGAACATAGAGTAGTGAGGATTTAACTCGGGGAATCAAGGCTAATGCACCACTCGGGTGATGATCTCAATGTTTCATAGTGAAAAAACCAATGCAAGATCTAAACTCAACTCAACTAGTCAAACTGAAGTGTCAATTGAAAGAGAATATTCTCCAGGCGGAATATTCTCCCCTAAAACATAGGGGACTCGATAATGACTAATTATGACTAATAAAAAAGGAAAAACCTTAGGAAAAATAAATCCTAGGTGTGTGTGAAGTAACTCCAACAAGAATAGCCTTGGTTCTATGAAGGAAGGAATGCGTGTCAATGGTTAAATGTTTATCTCCAAATGAATTTTTGAGGGTGTCAAAACTATGTTAAAAGATCATATGACGAAAATCAGAACAACACGAGATGATATGTTAAAAAGGATATTGAGGACCAACGTGAAATTGATGAAGTTCCTATGAATTTCACGGAGACGAGACCTACAAGCGAGTGTCAAATATATGGGGAAATTGAGATGTGATCTAGGGTACACTGAAAATATTATTGGAGTATTGTTGCTACGGAAAATTTCATTCCATTATGTGGACTAAATAAGCCATGGGTATGAAGATCGAACTTGTCAAGTTCATGGATCTTCGGGACCCTAGTTTTATTCCTTCATCAAGTGGTATCAGAGCACAAACAAACTCATAAATTAACAAAGTTACATAATTTCATTATATTTGAGCTTGATGACATACAATACGACCTCTTTGGTCCAACTGTCCTTTCATCTTGCTCTTACATGGTGCCTGGTGATGCAGACCCCCCACCTCAGTAGGGTCCTACGACCTCCCAGTCTCTGGATCGTTCTTCATCTGATTCGAAATAGCTCTTTGGGCTCTTGCTAGAACCCCCCTTGAATCGAATCCACAAGTCCCTTTTTATCCCTGTCACAGGCCTTCAGAAAACCTGCTTGCACGCCCCTTTTTCGGTGCTCTTCTCTATACACACCTTTCGCGTTTCAGGGTTTCAGGACTCCTGTATGTGAGTTCTCCCAGACTCCTTGTCCTTCCAACTCCCAGTCCCTGAAACACCAAAAAGGGCTTAACGGATCTGTATCGCCCCTAGCCTCCGTCCACGTGATCACCTCTCTGTGACCATGCGCTTATCATCAAAGTGCTTACCGACTTTTCGCAATTCGGGGAATCGCGATGCAAGAGTTCCTCCTGTCCTCTATCCTTTGAAATGCCGAAACCCGAAATAGGGCCTAACGGCTCCTTATCTCCTCCCTTAAGTCGCTTCTCATATGACCAGTCCTATGACCTGGGGCTATTCCTTCGAGTGCTTTTCGAGGTTTCGCGATTCAGGATTTCGCGATTCTAGCTGCAGCGAATTTTGGTCTTTCGCACTCCCGGGTCTCGAAATGCCAAAATCTACCCATGACCACGGTCCACCTTTTGGGATTTTGGAATTCACGATTTTGTGATTCCGGCTACAGACGGTTCTTGGTCCTTCAACCTCCCAGGTCCTGAAATGCCGAAATACTACCCCCTAAGAGAACCTTTCGGGATTTTCCCCGAACCTTGACCGCTCGCTACGTGTCCTCCTTGATGAACGGTCCTGATTCTTTCACAATTTCGCGAGCAAAGACTCCTTCTCCTCGAACTCCTGGTGTCCGAAACATCGAAAAGGGCTTGGATCTTTGACACCTATCCTCCAAAATGGACGGTTTTGACATTTTTCGGGACTTTGCAGGTTGCGAAGTCGAAAGACTCCTCCTTCTATCTTTCGATGCCCGAATCCCCATAATACGTGGATCTCCACCACGTGTCCTTCCAACAATGGATGGTTCTGATCTTTTCGGGACTTCGTGGGTTGCAAAGTCGAAATAATCCTCTTCCTTCTATTGTTATGAGGTTTAAACCTCGCGCACCTTTTCTGGATCTGACAGCTCACGGATCCTTGGTGCTAGATATGATGGCCTAGATCTTTATTCCTATGCACGTCCCAGGGACTGAACCCCGTGCACGTATTCTTGATCCAGCGGCTCTCAGGCTACTGCACTCCAAATCCGATGGCTGGCGCAATTTTGCGAATCAGTACAACATGCAAGATCAATGAACCTTGTTGATCAGGATCTGTCGGTCTAGATTCTTTCTGGATTTCGCGAACCGGGAGTTCGTGATGCAGCGAATCCATAATCCCATGCTTCTCCAAACCCCGAACTCTGAAATGTCGAAATGCCAAAATGATCTAATGACTCTCCTTCCTCCTCGATCGATGGTCCTCGATCATTTTCTGTTTTGGGAGTCAGGACTTCACGTCTCATGCTCCATGCCTTTTGAATCCCCAGTTCCCAAAATTTCAATGATTCCCTCTTGGACACTCAATGGTCCAGATATTCTCCTCTTCCCGATCCAACGATAGTTGTGCTCTTCCTCCTGAGCTTTCTTGGCTTTTTGACTTCGAAGATTTCTAAGTCTCGAAGGTCTCGGCCTTCGGCTCTTCCTCTTGCGAGCCCAATTTATTTGGGTCTCATCTGTGTTATAGAAACACTTCCCCTCCTGAGCTTTATCAACTCAGAAACCTTGAAAGGTTTCCTCTGTGCATGTTCTTATCATGCTTTCTCTTCTGAGCTTATGGACTTATCACAAGTCCACTCTCGCACACTCCTAGTGCTCCTGAGATTTTGAATAACCCATATTCGAGGCCGTTTCTTGTAAAGAAATGCCTCACACCCTCCTGGAATTCTTCTGCTCGATGCACACCTTACAGAGCCTACAGAGTATTCAACAACTCTGTGAGTGTCTTCTCTTAGACACTTCCCTTATCTCACACTCAAAATAGAGTTATCTCCTATGCACTCTTGCACCAACTCAATGCCCTCCTGGCAGAGTTCTCCAGAATCCTCAGTGATTCGGTCTTCTTTCCGAACTTGAAATAGAGTTATCCTCAATGCACCCTGTGCATTTTCTCAATGCCCACCTGGCAGAGCATCCACAGAAACTTCAGTAGTTCTGTCTTCCCTGAACTCGAGACAGAGTTCTTTTCTGTGCACTCCTTGCACCTCTACTGATGAAGGTTCAACACTATCCCTCTTGAGCTTTCCTGAGGTTGTCTCACCTCTGTCAATGCACACCTTGCAGACTCTATGCACTCCTTGCACTCGGAAACTCCAAGACAGGAAGAAATTTAAACTTCTCAAATACTTCACTAGTTATGTATTTAAAACATGAAATGCATAAAAACATGTAAACATCAAAACACACAGTATGCAAGAAAAATTGCTTTTCTATAAATCTGTATGTCTATAAAAAATGTGTTTACAAAGGCTGGATTATAGAAAGTCTCATCTCTCTCTCGAGACCTCTCTGCTCCAGTCTCCCTATTCTAACTCTCTCCCCTGAGTCCTATTACTCTCTGACTTCTTCTCTATTTTCTTAATTACAAAATGAGGGCTCTCTTGAGCTTATCCTCCACCTCACCGTCTCTGAGCTATCGCTATCACAGAGCGGCTCCTACAACGACATTACATAAATGGAGTGTCCAGGCCTGACTGATCTAGACTTAGCTACAGGTAACCATTAAAGGAAACCTCAACCACTACCTGTACAAAGGCATGGTCTATCATTAAAAGCCTTACAACATTTATTGAAATTTCGAATTTCAAAATTGAGAGGGTTGTGCCTCTCCCTTTCTCCATTAAATGCATGTTGGATGTGTTGGCTGGCTGGCACGCTGCTGAATTGGATTGATGCTCCTACATCATACTCCTCAGCTGGAAAAATCATGATCTCCTGATCATGAGCTCCTCTGCATCGTTGTTGAAATCCACCTGGATCCCAAACAGTTCTTTGGAGCTGTCCATCTGCTCCTTTGCTTTGTTGTTGCTACTTCTGCTACCCTGCTACTCTTACAGGCTCCCTTCTTCTCAGATTCTCGTTGCTGGCAGTCTCTGCTGCTGAACTCAACATCAGCTTTCTGATCTCCTCAATGATCTCATCTAGATGCTTCAGTGGCTATCTCTTTGTATGCAGTCTTCTCTGCTGCATTTTCATCTTCTCAATGGGCAGATCTACTTGATCTCCCCTGCTATATTTATCTCTCTTTGTGGCACTAAGTGGCCACTCTGCTGAAGACTCCAGCTCTATAGTCTCCTCACTGAAATCCTTCTCATCTTCTTCCTGTGGCAGTTTTTCTATTTCCATTTCTCTTGCTGGTATACCTCCAATTTCTTCTAGCTTCTCCCCAGGCTAGTATGCTCCTCCATCTATCTCCAACTTGATCTGTTGGATGTGCAAGATTTTCACTATCAACCTCTTCTCCAGGGCTTCCAATTATTCATACAGATCAACAAAATCCATGATGTTTGCTTCCTCCTCTACTACAGTCTCTAGTGCTACAGTCATTACTGTTCCAGCTCCCTGGCTGGAAATTTTGAGCAACTCGACTGAATGCTCTTTTCCTTCTGCTAGGGTAGACACCAATGTCTTCTCCATTTCTTCCTCCATGATAGTCCCTACTGGATGTTTGTCTTCTGTTGTTGCTCCTGCAACACATACTCTGGCCTCAACTGGGCTTCTTGGTAGGAATACTTCAATTCCTCCAATGATCAGAATATATTTCTGATCTTCCTTTGTCAGCACTCCTTGCTGATCCAAACTCTCCTTTGAGTTCATGATTCTTTCACATAGCCTCATCTTTTCCCCCTTGCCCACTTGGCATCCTGGAAATTTTCTGCTGCCCACCTGGCAGTTTATGAGATCAAGTGATCACATCTCCATCAACACTCCTTGCTAACCTGAACTCACTCCTGAGTCCCTGAGACTTTTAGACAGTCTCACTTCTTTTCCCCTGCCCACCTGGAAATTTGGGAATTTTTTTGCTGCCCACTTGGCAGTCTATGAGATCCAGTGATCCCATCTCATTGCCCACCTGGCAATCTGAAATTTCACCACTTCCCCCTTGGCAGTATGCGAGACCTTCTGTTGATCTCTTTCCATTGCCCACTTGGAAACTCGAAAGTTCACTTCTACCCACCTGGCAGTTTATGAGATCTTCAACTAATCTCATACCATTGTCCTCCTGGCAATATGAATTTCCACTGTTGTCCTCTTGATAGTCTATGAGATCCTCCAATGATCTCATTTCATTTCCCACCTGGCAATTGGAAAATTCATCTCTGCCCTCCTGGCAGTTTATGATATCTGAAACTGATCTCCCTTCCTCATCACTGAGGGTTTCTCCAACTTCTGGCTCACAGATGCCAACCAACTCTCTGTCACTGAGTCTTTCAGCATACCTCAGCCATATTTTCAACAACCTTTGTTGTCTTTTGGCCAACAACTCCTTGATTGGCCACTTCACCTTCTTTTTCATGGGCCATTCATACACCCATCGTGATTTTGCATTCTACTGCTGCCACAGTGCAAGATCCTCCATCCTTGCTCTTATCTTAGTGAGTTCTTTGTCAATCTCTGCTTTACTCATCTATTGGTGGTATCCTCTTCCACCACGCTCATGGCCTTCAGTAGCCATTTTCTTCCTCCTTCCTGCCCTCCTGGCAAGTTTGTTGTTGTTACTCTACAAATGAGAACATCTTCAACATTTCCTATAGTCCACCTGACTGTCTATTGATTGTTGCGCATCACCTTGAAACAATCACCACATAGCTTTAACACTCTTCTTCTTTCACCTGCTGTATACAGATGAATATTTGCTTCTGATATACTTGATGTCACCATAATTTCTCCTTCACCATCTTTGTTTTGCCTATGATATGCAGAAATTTTTTTGGCTCTGATACCACATGATGGTGTGTATTAGAGTACTCTTTTTCTTCTAGCTCCCTTTGCCTGAAATATATAGAAAAAATTAGGCTCTGATACCACTTGATGCAGACCCCCCACCTCAGCAGGGTCCTGCGACCTCCCAGTATTTGGATCGTTCTTCGTCTAAGCCGAAATAGCTCTTTGGGCTCCTACTGGAACCCCCCTTGAATCGAATCCACAGGTCCCTTTTTATCCCTGGCACGGGCCTTGAGAAAACCTACGCGCGCACCCCTTTTTCGACGCTCTTCTCTGTACACACCTTTTGCGTTTCAGGGTTTTAGGACTCCTGTATGTGAGCTCTCCCAGACTCCTTGTCCTTCCAACTCCTGGTCACCGAAACACTGAAAATGGATTAATGGATCTGTATCGCCCCTAGCCTCCGTCCACGTGATCACCTCTCTGTAACCATGTGCTTATCGTCAAAGCGCTTATCGGCTTTTCGCGATTCAGGGAATCATGATGCTAGCATTCCTCCTGTCATCTATCCTTCGAAATTATGAAACCTGAAATAGGGCCTAACGGCTCATTAGCTCCTCCATTAAGTCACTTCTCATACGACCGGTACTGTGACCTGGGGCTATTCATCCGAGTTCTTTTCGGGGTTTCGTGATTCTAGCTGCAACGAATTTTGGTCCTTTGCACTCCCGAGTCCCGAAATGCCGAAATCTACTTGTGACCACGGTCCACCTTTCAGGATTTCAGAATTCGTGATTTTGCAATTCTGGCTACAGACAGTTCTTGGTCCTTCAACCTCCCTGGTCACGAAATGCCGAAATACTACCCCTTGAGAGAACCTTTCAGGATTTTCCCTGAACCTTGACTCCTCGCCACGTGTCCTCCTTGATGAACGGTCCTGATGCTTTTGCAATTTCATGAGCCAGGACTCCTTGTCTCATGACTCCTTCTCCTCGAACTCCCGATGTCAGAAACACTGAAAAGGGCTTGGATATTTGACATCTGTCCTCCAAAATGGACGGTTCTGATACTTTTCGGGACTTCACGGGTTGGGAAGTCGAAAGACTCCTCCTCCTGTCTTTCGATGCTCGAATCCCCGAAATACATGGATCTCCACCACGTGTCCTTCCAATGATGGACGGTTCTGATCTTTTTGAGATTTCATGGGTTGCGAAGTTGAAAGACTCCTCTTCCTTCTGTTGTTACGAGGTTTAAACCTCGCGCACCTTTTCTGGATCCGACGGCTCACAGCTCCTTGGTACTAGATCTGACGGCCCAGATCCTTCTTCCTGTGCACCTCCCAGGGAATAAGACCCATGCACATATTCTTGATCCAGTGACTCTCAGGCCACTGTGCTCCAGATCTGACGGCTGGTGCGATTTCGCAAACTGGTACAACATGCAAGATCAATGAACCTCGTTGATCAGGATCTGTCAGTCTAGATTCTTTCAAGATTTCGTGAACCGGGAGTTCATGATGTAGCGACTCCACAATCCCTTGCTGCTTCAAACCCCGAACTCCAAAATGATGAAATAATCTAATGGCTCTCCTTCTTGCTCGATCGACGGTCCTCGATCGTTTTGCTGTTTTGCGAGTCAGGACTTCATGTCTCACTCTCCATGCCTTCTGAATCCCCGGTTCCCAAAATTCCGATGATTCCCTCTTGGACGCTCAACGGTCCAGATCTTATCCTCTGCCTAATCCAATGGTAGTTGTGCTCTTCCTCCTGATCTTTCTTGGCTTTTTGACTTAGAAGATTTTCTAAGTCTCGAAGGTCTCGGCCTTCGACTCTTCCTCTTGCGAGCCTAGTTTTTTTGGGTCTCGTCCGTGTTATAGAAATGCTTCCCCTCTTGAGCTTTATCAACTCAAAAACTTTGAAAGGTTTCCTCTGTGCGTGTTCTCCTCGTGCTTTCTCTTACAAGCTTATGGACTTAGGACAAGTCCACTCTCTCACACTCCTAGTGCTCCTGAGATTTTGAATAACCCAGATTCAAGGTTGTTTCTTGTAAAGAAATGCCTCACACCCTCTTGGTGTTCTTCTTCTCGATGCACACCTTGCAGAGCCTACAGAGTATTCAAAAACCCTGTGAGTGTCTTCTCTTATACACTTCCCTTATCTCAAACTCGAAATAGAGTTCTCCACCGTGCACTCTTGCACCAACTCAATGCCCTCCTGGCAGAGTTCTGCAGAATCCTCAGTGATTCGGTCTTCTTGCCGAACTTGAAATAGAGTTCTTCTCAATGCATCCTGTGCATTTTCTCAATGCCCGCCTAGTAGAGCTTCCACAGAACCTTCAGTAGTTATGTCTTCCCTGAACTCGAGACAGAGTTCTTTCCTGTGCACTCCTTGCACCTCTGCTGATGAAGGTTCAATGCTATCCCTCTTGAGCTTTCCTGAGGTTGTCTCACCTATGTCAATGCACACCTTGTGGACTCTATGCACTCCTTGCACTTGGAAACTCCAATACAGGAAGAAATTGAAACTTCTCAAATACTTCACCAGTTATGCATTTAAAACATGAAATGCATAAAAACATGTAAACATCAAAACACACAGTATGCAGGAAAAAATGTTTTTCTATAAATCTGTATGTCTATAAAAAATGTGTTTACAAAGGCTGGACTGTAACAAGTCTCATCTCTCTCTCGAGACCTCTCTGCTCTGGTCTCCCTATTCTAACTCTCTCCCCTGAGTTCTATTACTCTTTGACTTCTTCTCTATTTTCTTAATTACAAAATAAGGGCTCTCTCGAGCTTATCCTCCACCTCACCGTCTTTGAGCTATCGCTATCACAGAGCGGCTCCTACAACT
>JZKD02S0684258.1:15110-39915 GCA_000966675.3 Picea glauca | reverse complement strand
TTTATATGTTATATTAATATCAACATCCATATTGAAGAGAAATATTTTTGGTGGGATTTTGATTTACCTTCATCTACCTTATTATATTATACCTTTAGATTGTCTTATATTACTTAGGCATGTTTATAAAACTCATTCTTCCAACATAATACAGTTTTTAAAGAACCACATATAATGATCTTGAACCATAAACCATGGCTTTGAATAAATAAGTAACTTTTTATTTACGAATTAATCACATACGTTATTTCCTTGGATCCAGTGAAAAATTGTGGCTTAAATTCTTACGCCACATGGAGGGAGGAAGCTTGACACATGCCCCTAGAATTCATGCATTCCTTCGGTTGGTATTGGGAGATTACATTCATAGTGATGGTGGTATGCGAGAGGGTGATGGTCATTGGACATCAATCAGTGAAGGTGGTGGAGGCGAGTACAAGGGGTATAATGGTTTGGTTAAATGATGGCTCCAGCATTAGGTTCTTGAGAGTTGGTAAGGAAATTGGACCATTGTTGGCTTGGGAGATGATGGTTTTGGATGGAGGAGGAGTTATTAATTGAAGGAACTATGACTAGTCGATTGTGTATCCCAGGTTCACGGGGCCAATCCCTCTTTCGAACTGGCTTTGTTGGATATTAAGGTAATTTTCCATACTTTCTCTCTTGGTTATATATAAATATGTCTTGGTTTTCACTTATATATGTTTCATTTCAATTTTCCTATTGAGTTCTCTAGCATTTGGGTTTCTAGTGTCTTCTCTGTTATGCATAATCAAGGTCTTGTTATTGCAATCTACTTTTTACTCCAAGGATATAGCACCAAGTTTTTCTCTACCTGATTTATGTCCACGAGATTGTAGTTCAATCTCTCCCCTCTATTCTAGCTAAGAAGTAGTTTCTTGAGACTCTTAGAGGCTGCAGGTTGTGGGATATTCATGGATCCCTATGGGTGGGGTCTCTATTCTCACGTACACATGTTCATTGGTTAGCTATGGTGGATAAGGTAGCTTGGGATAGCCATGAATCAATCCATTGAGGATCAATTATGAGGGGAGAATCCAAGTCTCTGCCCTCCAAGTGGACCAACTCATGTAGCCACTGCACAGAGGAAGAAAGAGCTATTGAATGTTCTACGCATGTTTTTATCCAAGGTACCCCTTTAGATATTCAACAATAGGTGGAGGGTCTAGTAGATTTGGTCCGATAGAAATGTCTCCAGACCTCCAAACAAAAAATCAAAGAGGAACTCCAGGCTTGGGTCTTAGATTCTGACTTCTCCATATTTATAGATACAAAGGTTTTTCATGAAATGGAGTTCTACTAGTTCGCTAAGACACTTGTATCCCTAAAAGTGGAAAACAAGGGGCACCAAGAGCTAGAAAATCTAGATAGACTAAGGATGATAGAAGCTAAATGCATGGTATTTATGTTCTAATACTTTTGCGACCAATGTTATGATAATATAGTTCTTTCAGATTCATCGCATCGGCTTGTAATTAGACGTTTCATACCAAACAAATGTGGTCCATCATTAGGATTTGTTAAGATATGAAGGAAATATGATCAATCGCCAATTCTTTCTAAGGTAGATCACTATAACAATATTAAATTTATGGAAGCCATCGAAATTGAAAAACAACCTAACAATTTGAACATAGATAATGGCTGGAAGATTAGTCAAAATTGGATCCCAACACTATATACAAGGATAGATTCTAGAAATTAATTAGCAATATTTTTTACGTTATATTTTTAGGTTATATATTTTTAATAAGTCGTCTCTTTACTAAAAAACCTAAAAGAAAATTCATATATATACAATTGACGATTGATCAAATTTCCTTCATATCTTAACTCATCCTGATGATGGAGCACATTTGTTTGGTCTGAAACATCAAATTAAAAACTGATGCGATGAATCCGAAAAAAATATCTAATCATAAATTCACGGTTTTGTGCAGGTTTGTTTTCGGGCTCAGCTTCAAGGTTTCATATAGGGAATCATGCAAAGAGGAGGAAACAATGGAGGTAGTTGGAACCCCGGGTTCACAAAGGACCAAATCTAACCCCATTATCATAGAAGATGAACCAGGTCAAGAGTTGTTGGAAAATCTAAGGAGCCAAATATATTTATCCAACCATGCCCATTGAAACCAACTCCACCACGATCATGTTGACTCCCAGTTTTACTCAAGTTTCAATTGTTTCTTTTTATACTTCTTTGGTTTTACCATGTTTCATTTTAGTTTCTGAACCTCTATAGCTATGTCGAATGTAGTTGGATTGATTCAAACAAACTTGAAATGATTTTGGAGAGTGGTCTAATTTCTAGTTTCCTTCATGGTAGGCCTCAGACAACCATGACTATATCAATTTTTGTACTATATTAATATAAAAGTAGACTAGTTTACAAAAAAGTCACATACGTTTTTTTATTTCTCATCAAATGCAAGGGTAAATGATAGTTGTACATTTAGTGTTTTATATTTGTACTCGAGCATTTGGACAAAAAAATTACATTAAAAAATTAAAAATATATAATAAAACAAGGATATGAGAATATATATATTAAATATTTTTTAAAGATGGTGGGTTATAGATTTCATGACTTGGCTTAACAATTGGAACATAGCATATACAATCATGTTAATTATAACAATAATAGTAAATTGTATATATTTATGCAGTTTAAAGATAAGATTTGTAACGACAATGAAATTGTTAATAAGTAGAAGTTGAAATGCTATAAATATCTTATCAATCCTGATATGGATGACCAAAATTATTTTTGCAACATTATGAATTTTTTTTAAAATGAATATTGCTAAAATCAAGACCAATGTTGATGACCTCTTTAATTAGGTTAGTTGTCGAACTAGTCCAAAAACACATTGAAACACGTGAATTTCCAAAAAATTGTGATAGAAAGAAAATTAAAAGAGGAATTGTAATATACTCAAAACAGAATCTAAATGAAATATATGTAAGTATAAATAATTAATAAAGTATTGTAAATGGTCAATTTCTTATAAAAAATTAAGACTCTAATAATATATGTGTAAGGCCTCAAGAGCTCAGCTCGGGCACACACACTTCCACCATATTCCAAATCGGGCGGGTAGGACACTCGGTGTGAATGAGGAGATAAAATTATTCATATGGGGAGAGTTAGAGTTCCTTGGGAATGCAACATGCCAAGGGACGAATCCACAAAAGTTTCCTTGTGACACAAGTTAGACAATGGGCGGTTTGACAAAGTGTTGAGGGCAAGACTTGGGAGCTCCACCAAATAGATGAATCGGCTAACGCATGAGGGTTGTACTTAGGATAGTCAGATCAAATCATCTAAGGGGAAAACACACCCAAGATGACTAGTCGATTATACGAATGGGGCACGTTGGCATGAGGGGCGCACCAAGGCTAGGCACGTTGGTCCCAAGGGGCATGACGGTTAACGAGTACATGGGTTTGTTTGGACGACTACGCCTATGAAGGGGCATGGTGATTCATTTGGAAATGTGTTCATTAAGGGGTGTGACACCCCCAAAGGATGAAACAATTTGCAGTTGTGACCTTTGGAGAGCCTATAAGAGAACAAGGGAAAAAAACCAAGGAAGGAAAGTTTTAGAACACAGGGAGAACAAGAGAGGTTTTTGGTTCTAAGGTAGACGAAGGGAGGAAACTCCCTCAAGGAGCCAAGTCACTCCACATGGGAGGACTTGTGCTTCCTTGAGGACGATTTGGTGGAATGATTTGGGTGAAATTCTCTTAGGTAGATTTTGGATAATTCTAGAAACACAGGTCTGTTGGAGGCATGTGTGGGGAAAAACTAAAATTGATGAAATCTGCGGAAATGAAAAGGAAAATTCTACGGAAATGAAGAGACAACAAGTCTACATTTGGGGGCATGTCTGAGGTGCACCATGGGTGGTTGTGAAGATGGTTGCGATGGTGATACTTGGTGATGATCTATGTATGAGTGTTTTTGTGAGGTGAGGTGAGTTGTTTTGACTCCACCCTATTGTAAACCAAGCCGGTAGTGCTCATGTTGTAACGGTTTCACAATAATAAAGGCTTAGCCATGTGTTAGACATGGTTTGTGTCGCTTGCACTATATCTGTGTTTGTATTTTGTTTGTTCCATGCTTCTCTTGGTTTCTCATGGATGTATGCTTAAATATGACTAAGTGTTAAAGAAGTTAACAAATGTCTAAGTATACAAGAGTTGCACTAGAGTAGGAGTGTGGCTCACTAATATCCTAGAACAAAGTATGGGTATGCTCTAGGTGAAGACGCGTAGTCTAGAAGAAGTATCCTTGTTGGGGCCAAGAAACCAAGTGAGAAATTTCATGGTGTATCATGCCATCAAGAGGTGAAAAAATGTAAGGTACACTGTGGGGACATGACATATGGTATCAGAGTTGATTCGTTGTTGATTTTGGAGAATGTTAGGATCTCTTCACCACTATATCGATGATATATGGTAGCGGATTCGTTGCATATTTGGGAGAAGGGTTGGGGAGGTCTTCATCACTATCTCGAAAATAGATGGTATCAGAGTCGTTTGGTGCTCTTCACCACTCTTGCAGATAGAATAGTTGTGGTGGGGCTCACTTGTTGAGAAGGTTGTTCATTGCGAAGGAAGTTCAATGGGAATGTTCAAAGACTTGGTGAACGGTTCGGTCTAGTGAAATTGTTCATCATAGAATTTGTATCAAAATTACAACAGAGGTTCAGTCGGCAGTGAGATGGGAAGGTTGAGCTAGGTGCACATATTATGAAAACCGAGAGCAGAGCTTGTGTAAAGGAAAATCACTTGGACATGGTGGATGATCGCATAACTCAACACAAAGTTCATTGCATAACTTGTCGTAGAATTGATTGTAGAGGTAGATTTGGTTGGTTTGATTCATGGAAGAAGTCAATCCCGAACCTGTTGTCCACACCTTGGAGAGACTAAGTGCAGAGGTCGTTGGGTAAACAGAGTACTTAGGCAAGGTAGTAGAACGCAAGATTTGTCGCATGACTTGTCCCAAATCTAACCGCATAAGTGATCACAAAAGAAAAATATATAGGGTGATCTCATAAGTGATTGCAAAGGGGATAAATTATAGTTTGCAGTGAGTTGGTGAAGCACTTGGGTGCGTTGGATGACCTAGGGAGACCTAGAGTAGCTCCTCAGTAGGAATTTGGTTGGGAACGTTTCCATCATGATGTTTTTGTGTCGTGAATCATTGAGAACAACAATTGAGTTGAGATGGGTTGTTGGATGAGATCACATCCTTTGGATGAGGTAGCTCTTCGCAGGGTTACAACAATCAATTAACAACAGTATGGATTGAAAATTGGGCGGTGGATGGATGGTGTCTTGAAGCGGAAGAAGTCAAGGTGTGGATATGGCAAGACATTGGAGATGAGTTTGGCTAGTTTCATGTGAAGTTTGGGACTTAGATGGATTTCATAAGTGAACGGATGGACTCAGGCTTGTATTGCAATGAAGGTATTGCAAGTCTATGGAGCTACAGATGGTTATTGAGGGGATTTCATGTGGATTTTCGGTTTCTTGGTAAAGAGGAGGTACAAGACAACAAACTTATAACATGGTTGCAAGGAAGGATGTCGTTGAGAACGGTATGGTTTGATTGAGTTCTTTCATTTTCCAAGTGTTGCAACGAGTTATTTGAAGGGAAGATGGATGAGTTGGTGGTTCAAGTGAATTATATTTCCACGGTGAAAACTGACATAGTTGAGGGTGACTCAAGTGGTGTATATTCAAAGGAGTCATGTAGAAGTTGGGATTCCTTGGTTGGGATAATGTGCGGAAGAGCTTGGGACAACCTTATTGAATGAGTCCTATGGTGGACTTAGGTAGATTTGGATGCAACCGTGGAGGTGTCTTTGGGAGGCTACCTAACTCTTTGATGAGGTGCATTGGACAGGTCACTACAGCGAAGTGGGAAGTGAGGTCTAGACATGTCAAGTTTGAGAGGATGAGCGAGGATCCCTGGTTCTTGGTGCCTTAGACATATTCATTGGGTCATGTGATGACTTGAAAGTCACGACAATAGTGCTAAAGTTTAGATGATTGCAAGAGGGAAAGGTAGTTTTGTTTCAAGAGATGGATGGAGTCAGTGGAGAAGTCAATCAAAAATTGATGGAAGTCAACCCGAATGGGTAGAATGCATACCAAGTGATTTGGGTTGTATTTTCTATCCCTTGTTATGGTACATTGGATGAGGTAGAGCACACCTTAGTGACTTGCATAAAATTATGCAATAACTCAGAGATCTGGTGGGGGTTGTTGGGTGGATTTGGCAAAGTATTGGCTAGTATGTGCCTAAGGCATGGAAGTTATTTGAGGTGGATCATTCTACTTGGAACACTTTGGCCAATTCATTGGGATGTTTGAGGAGTGTAGGCATGTTAGCCACACTCATCTCAGATGTTGAGTTGCATTGAGGTGACTTAACGAAAAAAGGCAAGTTGAGTACTTGCCTTTGTTTGGAGGATTCTGCGGACAAGAATATTGTAGTATGAAGATATTGGGCATGGGTGTTTCTCCTTCTTTGGGAAGTATGGTTGAGGGTGAATCCTAACCATTCCAAGGCATAGAGAGGAAAACATAGTAGCATGGCCTAGTGATTGAGTAGTGAGGAAAAGGAAGTTTGGACGCATAGTTCTTGGGGAAAATTGGATATATGTGCCATGAGGTGGACAATGGAGTTAAGTTGTTGCGGATGACTTCATTTTGGGGTGAATTCATAGTGAAACAAGGTGAGGGGTGACCTTACCTTGGTCTGATATTGTTGTGCAAATGGATCAAATTGTAGAAGGAATTTGAGTATGGATGCTCCAGTAGGTTTGAAGTGCAGCACTTAGACATTGTGGATGATCTCCTTGATGAAGATCGGATGATGGAAACAATAGTGAGGCAAGGATGGAAACTTTCCTTAGTATTTGAGGTTGGATAGGTTGATGGAAGGTTTCAAATAGAAAAGACTAAGTTTTGGCATGAGGATGTGCATGCTCACAGATTGGGCGTGACAGTCGGATTATCTACCCAACCTATTCGATACATGGGGGTCAACAATGCATAGAGACATGGTATAATTGGTTGAAGTAAGGGTGCAAAAGAAATATCATAAGAGTTCAACACTTAGGAAAATTTTTGAAGTGAAGTGGGAAATAATCAATTGTAGTAGGCAATGACAGTGGCATCAGAACCGAATAGTAGAAAGGCAACAACATCGTATCAAGAGAGAGTAGCAGAGTTGGGTGACTTTCATCCTTGGATTTAGGTTTAGTGACCGTATTGACTTAGGCAGTCGATTGTGTGAAGTTGGGAAAAATACATTTTGGTTTGTAGAAGCTTAGGGTTTCCACTTCACAAGGAAAATAAGTTGAGGTAGGAGAGGATGTAAGGCCTCGAGATCTCATCTCGGACATGCACACTTCCACCACAGTTTGAATCAGGCAGGAGAGATGCTTGATGTGAATGAGGAGACATAAGTCTTCATATAGGGAAGATTTGAGGTTCCTTGGGCATGTGATGTGCCAAGGGATGACTCCACCCAAGTTTCCTTGAGAAACAAGTGAGACAATGGACGGTTTGACAAAGGATTGAGGGAAATACTTGGGTTATATACCAAAAGACGAATCAACTAAGGCATGGGGGGTGCAGTTAGGAGATTTGGATCAACTCACGTAAGGGGGGTGCACACCCAATATGATGAGTTGGTTATATGGATGAGGTGTGTTGGCATGACGGGCGCACCAAGTTTGGTCATGATGGTCTCAAGGGGCATGACCGTTGATGAGCACATGGGTTAATATGGGCGACTATGTCCATGAAGGGGCACAATGATTTGTTTGGACATGGGTTCGCGAAGGGGTGTGACACCCCCAAAGGATGTAATGTTTCGCGATGGTGACATTTGGAGATCCTATAAGAGAATAAGGGCACACAACCAAGGAAGGAAAGTTTTGGAAGACAAGGAGAACAAGAGAGCTCTTCGGTTCTGAGGCAGGTGAAAGGAGGTAGCTCCCTCAAGGAGCCAAGTCACTGAACATGGGAGGACTTGTGTTTCCTTGAGGAGGATTCAGTGGACAAAGTTGGGAGAAATTTTCTTTGGCAGATTTTGGCTAAGTATGGAAATGCAGGTCTATTGGAGGCATGTGTGAGGCAAAACTAGAATCAGTGAACTTTGTGGAAATGAAGAGGCATAGTCTCTGGAAACGAAGAGACAAAAAGTTTGCAAATGGGGGATTGTTTGAGGTGCACCGCAAGTGGATGAAAATATGGTTGTGATGGAGAGTCTTAATGATGATCTGTGTATGAGTGCCTTGATGAGGTGAGTCGAGTCGTTTTGACTCCACCCTGTTGTAAACCAACTCTATAGTGTTCATGTTGTAACTATTTTGCAAAAACAAAAACTTAGTCGGGTATTAGGGATGGTTTGTACCACCCACACTATATTTTTTTTGTCTTTCATTTGTTCCATAGTTCTCTTGGTTTCTCATGGATGTATGCTTAAATGTAACTAAGTGTTAAATCAATTAATGAATGACTAACTATAGAATAGTTGCACTAGAGTAGGAGTGTGACTCGCCAGTAGCATAGAACAAAGTATGGGTATGCTATAGGTGAAGAGACGTAGTCTGGACGAAGTATCCTTTGTGGTACCAAAAATCCAAATGATAAATGTCGCGGTGTCGCACACCCTCAAGAGGTGCACAATTGTAAGGCACCTTGTGTGGACGTGACAATATGTATAAATAAATTATCAATGCATCATTATATTACACCACTTATCATAAATAAAATATATTTATATACAATAATGTATATCTACGTTTGATTCCCTTCAAGTGGTATCAAAGCCCATTTTTTAATACCAACAATCTTTGCACATATATTCTAGTTTGAGTCACAAAGGGTGTGGATAAATGTGGAGATTTATTAGGTTCAGATCATGGCTACTATTGTTCCGAGGAAATTTCAAGTTATTTTCAACTATGTTAAGGGAACTTTCATGAAAGTTACAACTCTCATTGGTTCAAATTGTGTTTTCCCAACAAACCACAATTTTTATACTTGGATTTGGATGCATTCCATCAAATATAGGTCATGTTCTATGGTCTCTTGTGTTCATAGCATGTCCCCCACACAACCATATTTTTTAGCTTGGATCTATTCATGAGTCTATGCATCTTTGTTTTCAAGTCAAGCTATTTTTGAGAAGACCTTTTCATTTCTTACATCTATTCATGGTGGGTTTACATAGGATGGGATTCACCTATGTAACATAGCCATGATTCACACCTACCAAAAGGAGGAATCAATAAAAGATTGAAATTCCTTTCTTGCAAAGATAAGTGGGTTGAGCCAAAAAACTACCAATGTTTTCCCTCCAAAGGAAAGGTGCATAATAATGCAAACCTTAACTTAGAAATAAAAGATTTTCTCCTTTCCAATAAATTAGAAAAATTTAAACTGGGAATGATGTCATGGGAGTTAATGATCAACCACATATCCAAACAACTTGATAATGTCAAACTTGGAATGGAGGAATGGACCAAGAACTTAAAACTACTTAATTATAAAATATAAGGCATATTTCCATTGAAAAAAGAGGAGCTAGTTTGAATCTCCACACTTCTTTTTACTAGACACACACAACATCTAATCCAATACCCTCTAGTGGGTTCATGCACAAAATAAAAATTGATGTGTTGAAGTTTGAAGGATTATAGAAAAGGTACAAGATGGATGAATAAATTTGAACATTAATTCAAGATATATCATACATAGGATGATGAAGAGAAAATTATATTTATATATATGCACTTGGAAAGCTCCATTGGTGATTGGTTCCTAAGGTGGAACTCAAAGTTTTTGGTTTTAGAAAGAAATTGAGATATATTTAAAAAAAAATAAAAAATAAAGAGAATTTAGGGTATAGGCGAGATGGAAATTTTCTCCAAATGTATTTGATTATGATAATTGGGTACCATAGAGGAATATTTCATGAACTACAAGTACTAGCCACACGTGCGATAGGCCTATCAAAGGTCTTCCTACTACAAATCACTTTATCAAGGTTGAAACACAATCAATTTATTAGATGTCAAAGGCATGGAGCAAGAACAATTAAAATATAAACTCATTGAAGAGAAACTCATGTTCTATCAATTATCATCTTGGTCCTAATCCAAAAAACCAAACTCAAAATATATTCCTCTAGCTAGCAAAAGGAACTCATCGTTGGATGAAAAGAAAGACAAACATGAAAACTCACTTCATTTTAGGTGCAATACACCTATTTGAGGTCCAACCCACAAATATGTCATGAAGCTTGAATATAATGAAATTATGTAAGTTTTTGTATTTCTAAGTTTGTTTGTGTATTTATATCTATGAGGTGAAATATTGTGTAACGATAATTGAATGCATGTTCGGAGAGAGAGGCCAGTATTGCAGGTCAAGATTCAAACAATCTATAGGTTCTAACCATGAAGAAGAAATCCACGTTACAACAATGGAAAGGATCCACCATTAATCATAGGATGGTTCAATTGTGATCCATGGAACTAATATCGCGAGACTGAGACAATATTAGAACATGTCAAGTTTAGTACTAAATGAATTTCTGAGGGTGTTGAAACTCTGTTAAAATATCCTGTGACAGAAATCAAGACAACACAAGATAACGTGATGAAAAGGAGATCGAGGACCTAGGATAAATTGATGAATTTCCTATGAAAATCACAGATACGATACCTACAGGTGAGTGTCAAAGCTATGGGGAAATTGAGATGTGATCCGGTGTATGCTACACATATTGTTGGAGTATTTTTTCTACAAACGAGTTCAGTCCATTCCATGGGATAAATAACCCACAGGTCCGAGGATCGAACCTGTCGAGTTCATGGATCTTCGGGACCCCAATTTTATTCCTTCATCAAGTGGTAACAGAGCAACATGGAAGATTAAGCAACAATGAAGACACATGATCAAATCATGAAAATTTTCAACCCTGGGAGTCTGATGTGGGAGCATTGTACCCCCAAGTCAAAGTGAAAATTATTGAACCTTTCAAAAGAAAACATGGCCACGAGGATGATATTTCCTCGAATTGATTGAGTTTGTTAGTTATTTTTTGTGATATTTCCTAATTTTGAGGGATTTTGAACGATCTTAGGAATTAGATCAGATCCTTTCGGTGATATGATCCTTATTATGTTTATTGTTATAAATGGTAGCCTTCAGGTGTTTGTAAACAAAGGCTAGGTGATGTAGTAGCATCACTCTAGGTTAGCAGCGTGCTAGCCAACCAGCACATCCAACACGCATTTAATGGAGAAAGGGAGAGGCATAGCCCTCTCAATTTTGAAATTCAAAATTTCAATAAATGTTGTAATGATTTTAATGCCAGACCACGCCTTTGTATAGGTAGTGGTTGAGGTTTCCTTTAATGGTTACCTGCAGCTAATTCCAGATCAGTTAAGCCTGGACACTCCATTTATGTAATGTAGCTATAGGAGCCGCTCTGTGATAGCGATAGCTCAGAGATGGTGAGGTGGAGGATAAGCTTGAGAGAGCCCTCATTTTGTAATTAAGAAAATAGAGAAGAAGTCAAAGAGTAATAGAACTCAGAGGAGAGAGTTAGAATAGGGAGACCAGAGCAGAGAGGTCTCAAGAGAGATATGAGACTTGTTACAGTCTAGCCTTTGTAAACACATTTTGTATAGACATACGGATTTATAGAAAAACATTTTTTCCTGCATACTGTGTGTTTTGATGTTTACATGTTTTTATGCATTTCATGTTTTAAATGCATAACTGGTGAAGTATTTGAGAAGTTTCAATTTCTTCCTGTATTGGATTTTCCGAGTGCAAGGAGTGCACAGAGTCCACAAGGTGTGCATTGACATAGGTGAGACAACCTCAGGAAATCTCAAGAGGCATAGCATTGAACCTTCATCAGCAGAGGTGCAAGGAGTTCACAGGAAAGAACTCTGTCTCGAGTTCAGGGAAGACAGAACTACTGAAGGTTCTGTGGAAGCTCTACTAGGCAGGCATTGAGAAAATGCACAAGATGCATTGAGAAGAAGTCTATTTCAAGTTCGGCAAGAAGACCGAATCACTGAGGATTCTGCAGAACTCTGCCAGGAGGGCATTGAGTTGGTGCAAGAGTGCACGGTGGAGAACTCTATTTCAAGTTTGAGATAAGGGAAGTGTATAAGAGAAGACACTCATAGGGTTGTTGAATACTCTATAGGCTCTTCAAGGTGTGCATCGAGAAGAAGAACGCCAGGAGGGTGTGAGGCATTTCTTTACGAGAAACGGCCTTGAATCTGGGTTGTTCGAAATCTCAGGAGCACTAGGAGTGTGAGAGAGTGGACTTGTCATAAGTCCATAAGCTCGTAAGAGAAATCACGAGGAGAACGTGCACAGAGGAAACCTTTCAAAGTTTTTGAGTTGATAAAGCTCAAGAGGGGAAACGTTTCTATAACACGGACGAGACCCAAAAAAACTGGGCTCGCAAGAGGAAGAGTCGAAGGCCGAGACCTTCGAGACTTAGAAAATCTTCTAAGTCAAAAAGCCAAGAAAGCTCAGGAGGAAGAGCACAACTACCATTGGATCAGGCAGAGGATAAGATCTGGACCATTGAGCGTCCAAGAGGGAATCATCGGAATTTTGGGAACCGGGGATTCAGAAGGCATGGAGTGTGAGACATGAAGTCTTGACTCCCGAAACAGTGAAACGATCGAGGACCGTCAATCGAGCAAGAAGGAGAGCCATTAGATCATTTCAGCATTTCAGCATTTTGGAGTTCGGGGTTTGAAGCAGCAAGGGATTGTGGAGTCACTACATCACGAACTCCCGGTTCACGAAATCTTGAAAGAATCTAGACTGACAGATCCTGATCAACGAGGTTCATTGATCTTGCATGTTGTACCGGTTCGCGAAATCACACCAGCCGTCAGATCTGGAGCACAGTGGCCTGAGAGTCACTAGATCAAGAATATGTGCATGGGTTTTATTCCCTGGGAGGTGCACAGGAAGAAGGATCTGGGTCGTCAGATCTACTACCAAGGAGCTGTGAGCCGTCGGATCTAGAAAAGGTGTGCGAGGTTTAAACCTCGTAACAACAGAAGGAAGAGGAGTCTTTCGACTTCGCAACCCATGAAATCTCAAAAAGATCAGAACCATCTATCGTTGGAAGGACACGTGGTGGAGATCCACGTATTTCGGGGATTCGGGCATCGAAAGATAGGAGGAGGAGTCTTTCGACTTCCCAACCCGTGAAGTCCCGAAAAGTATCAGAACCATCCATTTTGGAGGACAGGTGTCAAAGATCCAAGCCCTTTTTAGTGTTTCTGACATCGGGAGTTCGAGGAGAAGGAGTCATGAGACAAGGAGTCCTGGCTCATAAAATTGCAAAAGCATCAGGACCGTTCATCAAGGAGGACATGTGGCAAGGATTCAAGGTTCGGGGAAAATCCTGAAAGGTTCTCTCAAGGGGTAGTATTTCGGCATTTCGAGACCCGGGAGGTTGAAGGACCAAGAACTGTCTGTAGCCAGAATTACGAAATCATGAATTTCGAAATCCTGAAAGGTGGACCGTGGTCACGGGTAGATTTCAGCATTTCGGGACTCGGGAGTGCAAAGGACCAAAATTCGTTGCAGCTGGAATCACAAAACCCCGAAAAGCACTCGGAGGAATAGCCCCAGGTCACAGTACTGGTCGTATGAGAAGCGAATTAAGGGAGGAGCTGAGCCGTTAGGTCCTATTTCAGGTTTCAGAATTTCGAAGGATAGAGGACAGGAGGAATGCTTGCATCGCAATTCTCTGAATCGCAAAAAGTCGATAAGCGCTTTGACGATAAGCACATGGTTACAGAGAGGTGATCACATGGACGGAGGCTAGGGGCGATACAGAGCCATTAATTCATTTTTTGCATTTTGGTGACCAGGAGTTGGAAGGACAAAGAGTCTGGGAGAGCTCACATACAAGAGTCCTGAAACCCTAAAACGCGAAAGGTGTGTATAGAGAAGAGCGCCGAAAAAGGGGCACGCACGTAGGTTTTCTCAAGGCTCGTGCCAAGGATAAAAAGGGACCCATGGATTCGATTCAAGGGGGGTTCCAGTGGGAGCCCGAAGAGCTATTTCGGCTTAGACGAAGAACGATCCAAATACTGGGAGGTCGTAGGACCCTGCTGAGGTGGGGGGTCTGCATCAGGTGGTATCAGAGCCTGATTTTGTCTATATATTTCAGGCAAAGGGAGCTAGAAGAAAAAGAGTACTCTAATACACACCATCATGTGGTATCAGAGCCAAAATTTTGTCTGCATATCATAGGCAAAACAAAGATGGTGAAGGGGAAATTATGGTGACATCAAGTATATCAGAAGCAGAGATTCATCTGTATACAGTAGGTGAAAGAAGCAGAGTGTTAAAGCTATGTGGTGATTGTTTCAAGGTGATGTGCAACAATCAATAGACGGTCAGGTGGACTGTAGGAAATGTTGAAGATGTTCTCAGTTGTAGAGTAACAACAACAAACTTGCCAGGAGGGAAGGAAGGAGGAAGAAAATGGCTACTGAAGGCCATGAGCATGGTGGAAGAGGAGACCACCAATAGATGAGTAAAGCAGAGATTAAAAAAGAACTCACTAAGATAAGAGCGAGGATGGAGGATCTTGCACTGTGGCAGCAGTAGAATGCAAAATCATGATGGGTGTATGAATGGCCCATGAAAAAGAAGGTGAAGTGGCCAGTCAAGGATTTGTTGGCCAAAAGACAACAAAGGTTGTTGAAAATATGGTTGAGGTATGCTGAAAGACTCAGTGACAGAGAGTTGGTTGGCATCTGTGAGCCAAAAGTTGGAGAAACCCTCAGTGATGAGGAAGGGAGATCAGTTTCAGATATCATAAACTGCCAGGAGGGAAAAGATGAATTTTCCAATTGCCAGGTGGGCAATGAAATGAGATCATTGGAGGATCTCATAGACTGTCAAGAGGACAGCAGTGGAAATTCATATTGCTAGGAGGAAAATGGTATGAGATTAGCTGAAGATCTCATAAACTGCCAGGTGGGCAGAAGTGAACTTTCAAGTTTCCAAGTGTGCAATGGAAAGAGATTAGCAGAAGGTCTCGCATACTTCCAAGGGGGCAGTGGTGAAATTTCATATTGCCAGGTGGGCAATGAGATGGGATCACTGGATCTCATAGACTGCCAAGTGGGCAGCAGAAAATTCCCAAATTTCTAGGTAGGCAGGGGAAAAGAAGTGAGACTGTCTCAAAGTCTCAGGGACTCAAGAGTGAGTTCAGGTTAGCAAGGAGTGTTGATGGAGATGTGATCACTTGATCTCATAAACTGCCAGGTGGGCAGCAGAAAATTTCCAGGATGGCAAGTGGGCAAGGGGGAAAAGATGAGGCTATGTGAAAGAATCATGAACTCAGAGGAGAGTTTGGATCAGCAAGGAGTGCTGACAAAGGAAGATCAGAAATATATTCTGATCATTGGGGGAATTGAAGTATTCCTACCAAGAAGCCTAGTTGAGGCCAGAGTATGTGTTGCAAGAGAAACAACAGAAGACAAACAACCAGCAGGGACTATCATGGAGGAAGAAATGGAGAAGACACTGGTGTCTACCCTAGAAGAAGGAAAAGAGCATTTAGTCGAGTTGCTCAAAATTTCCATCCAGGGAGCTGGAACAGTAATGACTGCAACACTAGAGACTGTAGTAGAGGAGGAAGCAAACATCATGGATTTTGTTGATCTGTATGAATAATTGGAAGCCCTAGAAAAGAGGTTGATAGTGAAAATTTTTCACATCCAACAGATCAAGTTGGAGATAGATGGAGGAGCATACCAGCCTGGGGAGCAGCTGGAAGAAATTGGAGGTATGCCAGCAAGAGAAATGGCAATAGCAGAACTGCCACAGGAAGAAGCTGAGAAGGATTTCAGTGAGGAGACTATAGAGCTCGAGTCTGTAGCAGAGTGGCCACTTAGTGCCACAAAGAGAGATAAATATAGTAGGGGAGATCGAGCAGATCTGCCCATTGAGAAGATGAAAATGCAGCAGAGAAGACTACATACAAAGAGATAGCCACTGAAGCATCTGGATGATATCATTGAGGAGATCAGAAAGCTGATGTTGAGTTCAGCAGCAGAGACTGCCAGCAACGAGAAGCTGAGCAGAAGGGAGCATGTAAGAGTAGCAGGGCAGCAGCAGCAGCAACAACAAAGCAGAGGAGCAGATGGAAAGCTCCAAAGAACTGTTTGGGATCCAGGTGGATTTCAACAACGATGCAGAGGAGCTCATGATCAGGAGATCATGATTTTTCCAGCTGAGGAGTATGATGCAGAAGCATCACTCCAATTTAGTAGCGCGCCAGCCAGCCAACACATCCAACATGCATTTAATGGAGAAAGGGAGAGGCACAACTCTCTCAATTTTGAAATTCGAAATTTCAATAAATGTTGTAAGGATTTTAATGAAAGACCATGCCTTTGTACAGGTAGTGGTTGAGGTTTCCTTTAATGGTTACCTGTAGCTAAGTCTAGATCAGTCAGGCCTGGACACTCCATTTATGTAATGTAGTTGTAGGAGCCGCTCTGTGATAGCGATAGCTCAGAGACGGTGAGGTGGAGGATAAGCTCGAGAGAGCCCTCATTTTGTAATTAAGAAAATAGAGAAGAAGTCAGAGAGTAATAGGACTCGGGGGAGAGAGTTAGAATAGGGAGACCAGAGAAGAGAGGTCTCGAGAGAGAGCTGAGACTTGCTACAATCCAGCCTTTGTAAACACATTTTTTATAGACATACAGATTTATAGAAAAGCAGTTTTTCCTGCATACTGTGTGTTTTGATGTTTACATGCTTTTATGCATTTCATGTTTTAAATGCATAACTGGTGAAGTATTTGAGAAGTTTCAATTTCTTCCTGTCTTGGAGTTTTCGAGTGCAAGGAGTGCATAGAGTCTGCAAGGTGTGCATTGACAGAGATGAGACAACCTCAGGAAAGCTCAAGAGGGATAGTGTTGAACCTTCATCAGTAGAGGTGCAAGGAGTGCACAGAAAAGAACTCTGTCTCGAGTTCAGGGAAGACAGAACTACTGAAGGTTCTGTGGAAGCTTTGCCAGGTGGGAATTGAGAAAATGCACAGGGTGCATTGAGGATAACTCTATTTCAAGTTCAGAAAGAAGACCGAATCACTAAGGATTCTGGAGAAATCTGCCAGGAGGGCATTGAGTTGGTGCAAGAGTGCACGGGAGATAACTCTATTTTGAGTTTGAGATAAGGGAAGTGTCTTAGAGAAGACACTCACAAATTTGTTGAATACTCTGTAGGCTCTGCAAGGTGTGCATCGAGCAGAAGAATTCCAGGAGGGTGTGAGGCATTTCTTTACAAGAAACGGCCTTGAATATGGGTTATTCGAAATCTCAGGAGCACTAGGAGTGTGCGAGAGTGGACTTATCATAAGTCCATAAGCTCAGAAGAGAAAGCATGATAAGAACATGCACAGAGGAAACCTTTCAAGGTTTCTGAGTTGATAAAGCTCAGGAGGGGAAGCGTTTCTATAACACAGATGAGACCCAAAGAAACTGGGCTCGCAAGAGGAAGAGTTGAAGGTCGAGACCTTCGAGACTTAGAAATCTTCGAAGTCAAAAAGCCAAGAAAGCTCAGGAGGAAGAGAAAAACTATCATTGGATCGGGCAGAGGAGAATATCTGGACCATTGAGTTTCCAAGAGGGAATCATCGAAATTTTGGGAACTGGGGATTCAAAAGGCATGGAGCGTGAGACGTGAAGTCCTGACTCCCAAAATAGAAAAATAATCGAGGACCATCGATCGAGGAGGAAGGAGAGTCATTAGATCATTTTGGCATTTTGACATTTCAGAGTTCAGGGTTTGGCCCAGCAAGGGATTATGGATTCGCTGCATCACGAACTCCCGGTTCACGAAATCCAGAAAGAATCTAGACCGACAGATCCTGATCAACGAGGTTCGTTGATATTGCATGTTGTACTGATTCGCAAAATTGCACCAGCCATCGGATCTAGAGCGCAGTAGACTGAGAGCCGCTGGATCAAGAATACGTGCACGGGGTTCAGTCCCTGGGAGGTGCACAGGAAGAAATATCTAGGCCATCATATCTAGCACCAAGGATCCGTGGGCTGTCGGATCTAGAAAAGGTGGGCGAGGTTTAAACCTCATAACAACAGAAGTAAGAGGATTATTTCGACTTTACAACCCGCGAAGTCCCAAAAAGATCAGAACCATCCATTGTTGGAAGGACACGTGGTGGAGATCCACGTATTATGGGGATTCAGGCATCGAAAGACAGAAGGAGGAGTCTTTCGACTTCGCAACCCGCAAAGTCCTGAAAAGTGTCAAAACCGTCCATTTTGGAGGATAGGTGTCAAAGATCCAAGCCCTTTTCGATGTTTCGAACACCGGGAGTTCGAGGAGAAGGAGTCCTTTCTCGCGAAATTGTGAAAGAATTAGGACCGTTCATCAAGGAGGACATGTAGTGAGCGGTCAAGGTTCGGGGAAAATCCCAAAAGGTTCTCTTAGGGGGTAGTATTTCAGCATTTCAGGACCTGGGAGGTTGAAGGACCAAGAACCGTCTGTAGCCGGAATCAAAAAATCGTGAATTCCAAAATCCAAAAAGGTGGACCGTGTTCATGGGTAGATTTTGGAATTTCGAGACCCGGGAGTGCGAAAGACAAAAATTGGCTGCAGCTAGAATCGCGAAATCCTGAATCGCGAAACCCCGAAAAGCACTCGAAGGAATAGCCCCAGGTCATAGGACTGGTCGTATGAGAAGCGACTTAAGGGAGGAGATAAGGATCCATTAGGCCCTATTTCGGGTTTTGGCATTTCAAAGGATAGAGGACAGGAGGAACGCTTGCATTGCGATTCCCCGAATCGCGAAAATCCGGTAAGCGCTTTGACGATAAGCGCATGGTCACAGAGAGGTGATCACGTGGATGGAGGCTAGGGGCGATACAGATCCGTTAATCCCTTTTCGGTGTTTCGACGACCGGGAGTTGGAAGGACAAGGATTCTGGGAGAACTCACATACAGGAGTCTTGAAACCCTGAAACGCGAAAGGTGTGTATAGAGAAGAGCACCGAAAAAGGGGCGTGCAAGCAGGTTTTCTCAAGGCCTGTGACAGGGATAAAAAGGGACTTGTGGATTCGATTCAAGGGGGGTTCTAGCAAGAGCCCAAAGAGCTATTTCGACTCAGATGAAGAACGATCCAGAGACTGGGAGGTCGCAGGACCCTACTGAGGTGGGGGGTCTGCATCACCAGGCACCATGTAAGAGAAAGATGAAAGGACAGTTGGACCAAAGAGGTTGTATTGTATGTCATCAAGCTCAAATATAATGAAATTATGTAACTTTGTTAATTTATGAGTTTGTTTGTGCTCTGATACCACTTGATGAAGGAATAAAACTAGGGTCCCGAAGATCCATGAACTTGACAAGTTCGATCTTCATACCCATGGCTTATTTAGTCCACATAATGGAATGAAATTTTCCGTAGCAACAATACTCCAATAATATTTTCAGTGTACCCTAGATCACATCTCAATTTCCCCATATATTTGACACTCGCTTGTAGGTCTCGTCTCCGTGAAATTCATAGGAACTTCATCAATTTCACGTTGGTCCTCAATATCCTTTTTAACATATCATCTCGTGTTGTTCTGATTTTCGTCATATGATCTTTTAACATAGTTTTGACACACTCAAAAATTCATTTGGAGATAAACATTTAACCATTGACACTCATTCCTTCCTTCATAGAACCAAGGCTATTCTTGTTGGAGTTACTTCACACACACCTAGGATTTATTTTTCCTAATGTTTTTCCTTTTTTATTAGTCATAATTAGTCATTATTGATTCCCCTATGTTTTAGGGGAGAATATTCTACCTACAGAATATTCTCTTTCAATTGACACTTCAGTTTGACTAGTTGAGTTGAGTTTAGATGTTGCATTGGTTTTTTCACTATGAAACATTGGGATCATCACCAGAGTGGTGCATTAGCCTTGATTCCCCGAGTTAAATCCTCACTACTCTATGTTTAGTCAGTTAATTGAAGACTAGTTGACTAGTTAACTCAACTAGGTGGCAATTCACTCCCGTAACTACCTGAGAGACTAGACTAGGTGGTAATTCACTCCCGTAACTATTGGTGTGTGTCCATATCACTCTAGACCACCACTATGGCGCATTTTTTTATCCTCCATTCAAACTCATTGAGTTATACATAGTATATTATGTGTAAATTATTCATTATTCATAACGGTTAATGAGAATTCTTTCATTCATTCTCTCCTTCTTCTTCTTTCTCCAATTCTCTCTGCAAATGTGTGTATTATTGTTTATATATATCTATTCTGTGCAGGTTCAACACATTTACATGGTATCAAAGCCAACGGACTACCAATCAAAATCTACACCAAAATATTTTGTAGGTACAAAAGATTGAAGACAACGGAAAGATGGAATTCCAAAAAGAATTCATTCATACACCTTACAACTATTTTGCATGGAAGGAGAAAATAGCCATACATATCCAATCTAGAGGGTTGTATATGTTAACCATGAATACAGATACAGAGCCAACATCAGCCATAGAAAAATCAAAGTACTTAAATCGCATGGATGAGGCACTCAGAACAATTTGCAGTCTTATTTCTCTCTATCTCCTTTTTCACATATCTTTCTGTAAGACTCCTAATGAAGCCTGGAAAACCTTGGAAGGGATCTTTGGAAAATAGGATAAGATGAGGGGAGACATGATGGAGGTGGAGCTACTCACATTGGATCCAAAAATATTCGACAGTATCCAAGATTTCTTTACAAAATTCAAGGATTTACTGTCGCAACTCAAAGCTTGCGGGGTTGATAAATCGGCAGAGGAGAAACAAATGGTTCTCACCATTCTCTCCAAGCTTGGTACTGAATTCTCTGTATTCGTATCCACATTCCATACTGTCATATTTGCCTCTAGAGCCACCTGGAAGATGCCTTCTCTTGAGGACTTTATCGAATCCATGACACAAGAAAAAACCAAGCTCATCAACATGGGCACAATCAAAGGCCCAAGGGCGCATGCACTCACTTTGCATGATGGAATCCAAAAATATCAGAAATATAAAGATAAAGATAAATGGAAAGATCATGCACATACGAAGAAGGAAGGGTACACAAAACCCTTAACCAATGCCTCCTGATCCAAATGAGAAAAGGGAAGAAAAGGAGAGAAATGCATGTACTGTCACAAAGGATTCCATTCGGAATCCACATGCATGCAAAAAAAAATAGATCTGATGTCTCAAATACTTCAGCAAAACAACCTTGGATATTGCATCCCCAAGGGTGCAAAGAAGAAGAAGCCAAAAGATCTGAATTCCAAGAAAGGAAATTCTATCCATGCCTTGATTTCCATCAAATCCTCTCCCGATGCTTGGATCGTTGATTTAGGATCATCACATCACATGGCTGCCTCAGAAGAAGTCTATTCTTCATTGGATGTATGCAAAGGTCCTCCTATTCTAATGGGGGACAACTCTTCTGTCGAAGTCACCGACAAAGGAAGGATTGAACTCACCAATGGAAGCTTTGAGAATGTGTTGCATGTTCCCAAACTTTCTGTCAACCTTCTCTCCATGTATCAGATGACGAATTTCGGCACCGGAAAGAAATTCATATTCACACCAAATTCTGTGGACATACACGATATGCAAACCAACTCCAGGGTTGTTGTCGGTGAGGTAAAGCATCAGTCTAGATTGTATACTTTTTTTGAATTCATTGAACCTGATTCTACTTTACTACTTACTCATGCTGATGAAAGTAGTAGGATATGGCATGAAAGGTTTGGAGATTTGAATTTTATATACATGCAACAGCTTATCAAGCATAAATTAGTTGATGGTCTACCAGACATCCATTTCTCCAAGGGAGTATGTGAGGGATGTGTTCTTGGAAAACACCCTCAAGAGATATTTGAGAAAGGAAAGCCTCAGCGAGCTTCCGCACCTTTAGATCTGATCCACAGTGACCTTATGGGTCCTTTTTTGCATCCATCGATCAACAAAGAGAGGTTTGTTCTCATTTTTGTTGACAATTTCTCACGTTTTACATGGATCTACTTTCTCAGGCAAAAATCTGAGGTCTTTCAACACCTCAAAGATTTCAAAGCCCTGGTTGAGACACAATCCAGAAAGAAGATCAAAGTCCTCCGAAATGATAATGGAGGAGAGTATGTAAATCATGAGATCCATAATCTTTTCCATGAGGCAGGGATTCCATTGCAGCATATAGTTCCCTACACTCCGTAGCAAAACGGAGTTGTTGAACGGAAAAACAGATCTCTAAAGGAGATGGCATCTTACATGTTGCAAGCAAAGTCACTACCACAGAGACTATGGGTCGAAGCACTTAACTATGCAACATACATCCGAGATAGATATCCCCATAGATCTGTCAAGGATAAGACACCCTATGAGTCTTGGAGTAGCCTCAAACCAGAAGTGACCCACTTTCACATTTTTGGTTCACATGCATGGGCCCCAATTCCCTCTAAAAAGAGGAAGGCACTTGATCCATAGAGCACTGAGTGCATTTTTGTCGGATACCCCGATGGTGTGAAGGGATATCAGCTTATTGATATTTCCTTAGACTGGCTCATCATTGAGCGTAGTGTCCAATTCAAGGAAAGTGTCTCACATGTACCTCAGCAGCCGCATGCAGACACCTTCACTCTTCCACCTATTCGAGATGATGATCATGCACGTGTCGACTCTTATTCAGATGAGAGTTCTGATTCATAGGACTCAGATGATTTAGATTCAAAGTCATTATAGTCAGATGCAGAGTCAAAGCATCTAGATGTAGTTGTAGAGCTAGACCAGAGGCCCAAGTGGGCACAGACTACTCTTCAGGATGCAGTGGATCTCGTTGGTGATCCAACCGATACTAGGAGCAATTGATATGATTTCGAGGAGCCTCCTGTTTCACTCACTACCACTAAACCATTTCCCTCCAAGCATCTTTTCTTGGTTCAGTCTTCCGATCCACAATATTATGGTGAGGCTGTTGGAAATCCCTTTTGGGAATCCGCCATGCAAGAGGAGTACAACTCCCTCCTCGAGAACCAGACTTGGGATATGGTTTCCCTTCCTTCATGGAGGAAACTTGTCAGATGCATATGGGTCTATAGGACCAACAATGTAGTGGATGGACAGATTAGTAGATACAAAGCCAAGCTTGTTTCCAAAGGATTTCAATAGGTTCATGGTATTGACTATGATGAGACCTTCGCTCCAGTAGCAAAGATGGATTCCATTCGATTGTCCCTTTCCATTGTGGCAGCCAAGGGATGGGAAGTCCATCAGATGGACGTGAAGAATGCATTTCTTCACGGTGATCTCTTTGAGGATATCTACATGGAGCAGCCCCAGGGATTTATGCAGGACTAATCTTTGGTCTATGGACTAAAGAAGACACTTTATGGCCTCAAGCAAGATCTGAGGGCATGGTATGCCAAGATGGACTCCTATCTATTGTCACAAAACTTTGTACGTTGTAAATCAGACTTGAATGTCTACATGATCAGGACGACTAATTCACTTCTACTTTTAGTTCTGTATGTCGATGATTTGTTGATCATTGGGTGCTCGACTTCGGCAATTGTTGTAGTCAAGAAGATTCTACATGATAGGTTTTTTATGACAGACATGGGTCCACTACACTTCTTCCTTGGACTCAATATTAGTCATGATGCATCAGACATCAAACTATCTTAGGCCAAGTATGCACAAGATCTCCTTGAGAGATTTCACATGACAGACTACAAGTCTGCTCCGACTCCTTTCCTATCAGGAGTCAAACTTGAGGATGGAGGGGAGACTCCACTGGTTGACAACACACTGTATAGACAGCTAGTGGGGAGCTTGTTGTATCTCACACACTCCATACCAGACCTCTCCTATGCAGTTGGCGCAGTTTCCAAGTTCATGCAGGAGCTGCATGAGCTACATTGGAAAGATGCAAAGTGTATCCTTCAATACATACAGGGCACCATCACCTTTGGGATTTATTATGCATCATAATATACATTAGATCTCATTAGGTTTACTGATTCCAACTGGGATGGCGATAGCATTGATCACAAGTCCACATCTGGTTACTCACTCAGTATTGGTTCTGGGCCTATCTGTTGGTCGAGCAAGAAGAAATTTTCCATTGCTCTATCTTCAGCCGAGGCAGAGTATAGAGGTGTAGTTAACATAACTATTCAGGCTATGTAGCTATAACATTTTCTCACTGAGTTGGGAATTTATTTTGATTGGTCAATCGTCATCTGGTGTGACAACCAGAGCACTCTGATGTTCTGCAGAGATCCAATTCAGAGGCAGCAGAAAAAGCACATCGAGATCCAAATGCACTAAATCCGGGACTTAGTACATGAGGGGATCATCGACTTATAGTTATGTCCTTTAGCAGAACAGACGACAGACATCTTCACCAAGACCTTCACTGAGAAAAAATTCCATTCTCTGCAAAGTCGTCTTGGAGTGAAGGACACAGTTGCCTAGAAAATGTATTTCTTCTTTTTACATACATTGTACCTTGAGGGGGGGGGTTTCCCATGAGGTTTTCCCTCTTTCATCACTTTATTTTCAGTGTATCTTTTGTACTTGGGTACCTAATATGGCCTCGTTGTGGGGACGCAATCTTTATTTTCACCATAGTGATGTTCAGGGGGGGTG
>JZKD02S0684257.1:24517-58139 GCA_000966675.3 Picea glauca | reverse complement strand
GAAGGAAGTAAATCGACCCATTTTGGAAGTGGGTTTTCAACCGTTTGGTGAGATTCCTCATCGTTTTCTCAGAAAGTAAGTTGCAAGATAGCCTTGTGAAACTAATACAAATCCGTGGCTATACCTTTCTACATTCATTGCTCCCAAAATATTAAGTTTTGGAGGAAACAACCCACGTGGAAAGTAAATAATCCCATTTTGGAAGTGGGGTTTCAATCATTTGGCGAGATTATTCACCGTTTGCTTAGAAAGTAAGTCGCAAGATCATCTATTGAAACTGATATAAATTTTCACTTAAAGTGCCCTTTCTGCTGTGATTTCTTAATTTTTCACTTGCAGATTGAGAGTAAATTTTTAGGGGTTCTTAGAGACAGTGGGAGAGATGGATAGGAAAACTATTATATATTCAAACTTGGTGGTAATCCTCACACCATACAATTATTTTGATTGGAAGCCCAATGCGAAATTGCAACTCAAAAGAAAAGGACTATATAATTTGACAATGGCGACAAAAACATAACCTACATCAGTGATTGAGAAGATGAGATGGGCGAACCATAAAGATGAGGCCACATGAATACTTCTTGAGTTAATCTCCACTGATTTGTGGTTTCATGTTTCTACATGAAAGACTCTAAATGAGATCTGGACCACCTTGGAAGGACTCTTTGGAAAGAAGGATGAGATGCGAGGTCATATGCTTGAGGTATAGTTGAATACCTTAGAACCTAAACTTTTTGATAATATACAAGATTTTTTTACTAAATTTAAATCTTTTCTATTAAGCTTGGGTGAATGTGGTATTGATAAGTCTACACAAGAGAAATAATTTATTCTAACAATCTTGGCCAAGCTAGGACCAGAATACACTGTATATGTCTCCAATTTCCATTCTAGCATATGTCTTTTTGGAACAAATTTGAAAATGCCTACCTTGGCTCAGTTCATTGATTCTCTTACAAAAGAGCAGACAAAACTCATACATATGGGCCTCATGAAAGATCCCAAAGAACATGCACTCATCATGCATGATGGAAAAGTGTCATCCAAACAGAACGAGAAGGAGGGATATTCCAAACCCTTTAATGATTCTTTAGGTTCCAAAGACTCTTCAGAGTCCAAGAAGAAGAAGAAGGGAAAGAAACACACTTACTACAATAAACTGAATCATGAAGAATCCATATGCATCAAGAAACAAATCGATCTTATGGCACAGACACTTCAACAAAACAACCTTGGAAACTTCATTCCAGAGGGATTCAAGAAGCAAAAGGAATAAGATCTTGCTCCTAAGAAAGGTAACATCATGCTCTGGTTGCAATTAATTCCTCATATGATTCATGGATTACAGTTTCTGGTGCATCCCATCATATGGTAGCGAAAGAGGAAGTTTTTGCTTCCTTGAGTCCATGCTCAAGACCCCCTATTCTCATGGGGGATGATACTCTAGTAGCAGTAGAAGGATAAGGGAGAGTGGAACTCCACAATGAATCTTCTCTCAGTTTATCATATCACTCAGAAAAGTAAAAACATTGAGTTTACATCAGATTCAGTTTCAGTAATTGACATGAATGACAATTCCATCATTGCAATTGGTGAGGTCGATCACAGGTCAAGGTTGTATAAATTCACTAAGTTTTATGATGATGACTCCTCTATTCTACTTACACATAAGGAGAGTACTTTGCATGCACCCCCAATGCAACATGCATATACTCTTGTTCTTCCATCAGTTTCAGACATCAGAGATGATTCCATACACTCAGAATCTGTACATGGAAATAAGAAGGTAGTACATCCAGATAAGAAGACAACGTCGAAGCTTTAGTAGATGCCCAAGAAGGCACATACCACACTTCAGGCAACAAGAAACCTTGCAGGGAATCCATTGGATTCGAGGAGGACTCGATCTCAACATGATGAGACTTCTCATGTATTTTCAGCTTCAGAACCTGCGATGCCCATGCATTACTATATGGTTCAATCTACTGATCCACAAAACTACAATAGGGTTGTGGGAAATCCATTATGGAAAGAAGCCATGTAGAAGGAGTATGACACACTCCTACAGAACCAAACTTGGAATCTAGTTCCATGTCCACCAGAAAGGAATATCTTCAGGTCTATATGGGTCCACAGGATCAAGAGGTACAAGGCCTGACAAGTCGCCAAAGGACTTCATCAGATCCATAAATATTTCTACATCTTCACGAAGAATTTCAGTCAGCATAAGTTTTAGACTTTGTGGGACCGTCTTGCAGTGAAGAATACAGTTGTCTAGCAGCTACTATTTTCTTCTTTTGATACATTATATTTTGAGGGGGGGGTTTGTTCCCACGTGGTTTTCCCTCTTTCCTCATTTTTATTCAATGTTCATTAGTTTCATTGTACATGAGTACCTAAAATGGCCTAGTAGCCAGGACTCATTTTTTACTCCATAGTGATGTTTAGGAGGGGTGTTGGAGAAATTTCTATTTTTGACACACTAGTTCAATGGGAGTTAACTGACTAGTTCTATTTTAAACTTTCTATTTTAACATCAATATTATGCATGCATGCATTCCTAAGGAAAGCTAACTACTTGATTGCTTTTCTTAATTATGGAATGTTTTTCCCTATATATGAGTGTATTTCACTCATTCATTGTATCATATTGATCATGATCTATGTATCAATCATCATCTCATTGGAGTAGTGTGAATATATTTTCTCATTCTTCCATATTGGATATCTCTTCCTTTCTTGATAAGATTTGTTTGTAATTTCTTTAGCTAGATATCCTGTGCAGGGTTCCATGAAACATTGACATGATTTACAACTTGCAGAAGTTTAGACATTATTTGTTAGGCTCTCATTTTAAGTTCTTTACTTATCATTCTGTGTTAAAATATCTAGTTAACAAACCTGTTTTGGAAGGAAGAATTTTTCGATGGTTTTTACTGTTTTAGAAATTTTCATTTGAAGTGATCATTAAACCTGGAAGATGTAACGTAGGGCTTGATCACCTATCTATATTAGATTCAAGATAAAGTGGCGGAGCAGTGGATGATCAAATCCCAGATGCATACTTGTTATGGGTTAAGGCCATACCAAAATACCTAGAAGACATAACAGTCTTCTTAAGTACAGGGGCCTTCCCAGAAACATACTCTACAAATTAGAAACATCATATGGTGGTTAGAGCATAAAACTATCAATTGATTGCAGGGAAATTGTATAAGTTGGGCCTAGATAGCATCCTTAGGAGATGTGTTTTAGATCACGAAAGGAAAGAAATACTATGGGAGTGCCACAATGGAGTTGCAGGAGGCCATGTTGGAGGAAAGGCCACTGCACAGAAGGTCCTCCAAGATGGATTAGGGCGGACCATGCTCTTCAAAGATGAAAAGGAATATGATAGATCTTATGACATTTGTCAAAGACTGGGCAAGCCATCACGATGAGATGAGTTTCCTCTTCAACCAGTTCGATCTCTGAAAGTATTCGAGAAATGGGTGATTGAATTCATTGGGCCAATCAACCCCACAACTAATCATTCAAAGGCCAGGTATATTATTATCACAACTAATTACCTTACAAGTTGAGCGAAGGGAACAGTTGTTCAGGATTGTTCGACCGATATTGCTGCTAGGTTCATTTTTGAAAATATTATCACTCGGTTTGGATGTCCTAGGAGTCTGACCAGTGATCAGGGTGGTCATTTTATCAGTAGTACAATAGCAAAGCTTACAACAAATTTCTTGATCCAACATCATAAAAGTATTCCCTACCATTCAGAAGCTAATGGCACAGTAGAGGTGTTTAAAATATTTTGGAGAGAGGATTAACGAAGGTTTGTTGCATAAATAGGGAGGATTGGGATGATAAAGTCCCAACATTTTTATGGGATTATAGGACAACCACAAAGAAAATCCATAGGTATACTCCATTTCATCTAGTCTATGGGAAAGAGGCTATGGTACCTGCAAAATTCATTACTCTGATTCTATATATCGCATAGATTACACGCATGTCAGAGGATGAATCAGTTTCACAGAGGCTTATGGAATTACAGGAACTTGAAGAGACCGGGTTTTTAACAAAATTTCATCAGTCAATTGAGAAAGAATTGTGAAAGGAGATAAGGTTCTAATTTATGACAGTCGATACCAAAAACATCCAGGAAAGTTTTGCATGCATTGGTTGAGACCATTTATAGTTGTGGAGATCTGACCTTCTGGAGCAGTCAGACTAGTGCAACTGGATGGTATACTTCATCCAATATGGGTGAATGACGCTCTCCTGAAACCCTATATGTCTCATAACTGAGATATTCCTAGTCCAACAGAGTATGTATAATAGTTATATTTGAGTTTTGTTTTCAATTTCTATGAATTCAGTTAATAAATTTGAAGTGTGCATTGTTGCGCCGCGACATGTAGTTCATTTTTGTGTCTAAGTGTTGTTTTGATGCAGAACTTCTTACCAGCAATGTAGGATCAGAAGAGCCAGGAATATATTAATGAAAATCATTAAATGTGATGGGGACCCCTTTGTGGTAGGAGGAAGAGAGAATCCATATGCAATCCTAGTCCATGTGCCACACGAACCTAGTCTAGTCAGAGCCTTTATTACCGCTACAGTAACCCATCCAAATTTTGCTAAACCATAAAGCCGCGATACACAAAGATGCATCGGTATTTTCTCCAGGACTCTCGTCCGTTAAACAATAAGGTCTAGTATTGGCCATGTCCCTCACCAACTTTCCCAATAAATGCCAAGATCACCCAATATATTTACCCCGTTAACCAGTCCTGTCAGACAACTCAGATCCAAGTTGCGTCTATAGGGTAATTATGAATAGCCTTAACAGTTATTACAAAAATTTCCACCTAAGCCCGAGTATAAGGTTCTTTGACCTCAGTGTAGGATGCATTTTTTCCCATAAATAACTTAGAAATTTGTGAATTCTGAATTGGATTCAAGTCTATGCAATCCCTTGGCCCCTAGTCATGATCCCCAATCCTAGTTTATCCTGTTGAATTTATTGATAGTTCAAAATCACCATGTCGAGAGACACGGAGGGAAAAAGTTTCATTTCAAAGGATGCAGTAGCAAACGAGCCCTATGACCCCCGGGTCGATATCATGGGCAATCTCAAATGGAAGGTCGTGAAAGTCAATCTCCTCAACCTCGACCTGAAAGAACAGGTTTTGTTCCCGTAGATGAACATCAATGTCTTTTGTAGTGTCGCTCCAGATGAGTTGGGAGGAATCCAATTTGTGCCAAATCTAGAGTTTATTAATCTGTTTAACTCCACTATCATGAACCTTAGCGATTTTCCAGTTTTTGGCACCACTAGAGAAGTTGTGAGATGTACCAAGTTTCTCATTAGTAGGGTACATGACAAACATCTATGGTTAGATAATAGATATCCAATTCACACATAGGACATCCATCAATTGGCTGGCTTATCGCTGAAAGGAGAGGATGTGTCCAAAAGTTTTTAGGGTCCCAACAAGCATGGAAAGAAGAAGGGGGAGCCCAATTTATATGAGATATTTCATATGTAGAGAGGGGGGAACAAATCCAAGATCGACCCCATTCTACCTGAGAGGGTCATGACCACTTACTATGTAATTTCTAGCAAGTTCATGCGGTCATATTACAAAGGAGAGTGTACATTGAATTCCCTATTAGTGGCATTTTTTTTTGCCAATGGCGTTGTATTCAACTGGTGCAACTATTTGTTGGAGTAACTTATGGTGGCTTGTGAGGAAGCACAGGAGAGGGGTGGCATATTCACATAAAAGTATTTGTTAGTTGCATTCACTATGTTGAAGTAGACACCACCCGCAGGAAGACTGCTATTTCCAACAGGTAAGGGGTGATTGGAAAATATGTTTGAACCTTGGAACTCAAGGTTAGACTCAGAGAACATGTATCTAAACAAAAAAACCTTCTCTAAATGGTACAACAGATTGCTAGATGCAACATCTATGGGACTCAATGGTTGGAATCCCAAACCCACCTGAAAGGGGTTATGGCTGGTTGGGCTATACAGGGCTTGATTATAGCTATGCTAAACATACACAGTCATTTCCCTGCTTGGTGGACAGGAGGCTCGACATGTAGTCCATTGATATGGATTTCCATGGCCTGTCAGGAGTAGGAAGAGGGGTGTACTTCCCTATTTCTTAGTGGTCGGTTTGGAAATCATCCAGGCAATGCAAGAAATGATATACTTTCTAACCTCCTATCAAAGTTTTGGCCAGTAGAAATTTTTTCCACTATCTTTTCGATGTCAAAATGTCCTTCCACCCAACTATAGTGGGATTCCCAGATCAACTTCACTGGCTTTCTTGATGGAACACATATACGGTCTAGATGACACAACAACCCGTCCTGAAGATGGAAATTAGCGACAACTTCATTTTTTCTTAACATTTGGTAGGTGGTGCATACGTTCGGGTCTGTCTCATAGATTTGGGGCCATCCATAGATCTCATGGGTGCAAGAGTCTAGCACCGTGGTGAGTGTTTCGACTGGCATTCTGTTGAGGCAATCAATGACGCGATTGGTGCTTCCTATTTTATACTTGATGTTGATGTGAAATTGATGCAAGTACTTGGACCACTTTTGATGGTGGTCGTTCTAAAATTTTCCCTGTGTCTGCATGAAATGCAGGGGCTTATGATCAATGTGGATGGTTGTCTCCTTCCCAAGAATTTAATGTCTCCACTAGTGGCAGGCTTTCACAATGGAGTACATTTATTTGTCATAATTAGGGTACTTACATACATCATCTGATAATGTCTCACTATGATAGGACACAAGGTGGTTGTGTTGAGTGATAAATATGCCCGCAACATAGTCTGAATCATCTGTCTCGATCTCAAATGGTTGTTGTAGGTTCGGTAGTGAATGTACTGGGGATGAACACACGCATTGCTTTAAATAATCAAACGCTTGTTGTTGGGACCGACCCCACACAAATTTATCCTTACCACCTCCATTGGTTACTTGGTCGAGGGCCCATGCAATATGGGAGAATCCCAACATGAACCTGTTGTAGAAATTGGCAAGGCCCAAGTAGCTCTAAATCTCAGTGAGTGTGGTTGGGGATGGCCAGTCATGGATGACTTGGATTTTGGCCGGATCCACATCTACACCATGTTGATCAACGATGTAGCCCAGGTAATGATCCCTTTCCATGGCAAAGGATAATTTTTCCAGGTTGGCGTAGAGATGGTACTATCGCAAGGTGTGAAGAACCTGTTGAATATGCTACAAGTGTTCTCCCCAAGTATTTTTGTAAATGAGGATGTCATCCAGATACACCACTGCAAAAGTATTGGTGAATGTTCACAAGATATTGTCCATCATCCTCATGAAAGTGGTTGGATAATTTTTCAAACCAAAGGGCATGACCAACCATTCAAAAAGACCTTCCTTTGACTCAAAGGAAGTCTTCCATACATATGTCTATTCTATCGGGACCTGGTGGTAGCTAGTCTTTAGATCAATCTTACTTAATTATTTGGCCCCCGTGAGCTGATCAAGGAGGTCATCGATTCAGGGAATCGGGTATTGGTTTCTGACTGTGATTTTATTAAGGGCCCGATAATCAATGTAGAGTCACTAGGTTCCATATTTCTTCTGTACCATCATGATTGGGTTCCCGCAAGGTGATGATATGGGATGGATGTTCCCCTTGTGGAGAAGTTCTTGGATCTTCCGCTTGATCTCCTTATTCTCTAAAAGAGAGCGGCAGTAGACTAGCCCATTTGGCAGTGGTGTGCCAGGGGTCATATCGATGGGGTGCTTGACCCGACAGTGCAGAGGTACCCCGGTAGGTGAGGAGAAGATATCTAAGTATTCTTCCATGACCTTATCCACTTGATTCTGCTATGTGGAGAGGTAGGTTGCGAAAACCCTAGATGTGGATGTGATCTTTCGCTCATTCTGAGAGAGAGTCACGAAGAAGAAAAACTTCCCTATTTGAGAGATGACCTTTCTACGTTTCTTGGCAGAGATCAAGGAAATAAAACTGGGTGGGAATGCCTCGGGTATCGTGTACAATTTATTGTTCAAAGTAATAATAACACTGTGAGGCCTAGACTTATATACAAATGACGTTTCCATAAATATGGTTTTCCCAAAAGAACATTACAAACTTCAAGATGGGAAACATCACACAATACCTCGTCTTTGAAGGTCTTGATGTCGTATGATAAGAGGCATTGTTGGTTGATGCAGATTTTGCTTCCTTGGCAGAGCCATCTGATGGTGTAGGGATACGGGTGCAACATTGTCAGCAGGGCGAGTCACTTGAGAAACTCTACTGAGATGAGTTTCTTATGTCTATCGCTATCAACGATGAAGTGAACTCAAGTCACTCACCTTCCTCTGGCTCGTCTAGTTCACCGAGCCAGAGCTTGGTGGTAGAAATGGTAGCACCAGGTCCTGCATCAATGATTCGTATCCCCCTTTTTGGTTCTGACTTAAAGTTGGAACCCACATCTGATTCAGAGGATTTCACCTTAGCCACGAATGACTACTTCAAGAGATGATCAATAGTGTTATGCCAAGGGATCTTATGGAATTCACACCACTTCTCAGTATGTTTCTTTGTCTTTCCGGTGTCCTTCTTTGCTTGTGACTTGGACTGGTTGTCTCGAGGCTTTCCGTCTTTTATTTGTCCCTTTTTCTGCGGGTTGGGGCTACCCTTTCCTTTGTTTTTCTGTGAGGGGTTCCCAGGCCCAAATTTCCGCGTCTTTTGTTTGAGCTTTTGCTCGATTTTGACAACATATTGGTAGGCCACACCCAAGGATGAGATGTCCAGAAACCCCATTTCATCTTGGATGTATATATGCATACCTCCATGATACTTGAGCACCAAATGTCACTTAGAATATTTGATACCCAGCTTGGTGTGCAAGGTATGGATGATATTTGTGAACTCAAACACCACTTGATCTCTTTCCTATCGCAGCGTGGTCCATTTTGTGTATAGTTCATCATAACTTCCAACAGGGTACTATTGTTCTTTAAAAACATCCCTGAAGGACTCCTAGGTGACTGTGACTGTAAATAATGAGGGTTCCTCTATTTCCTTTTGCTCACAGAAAGTTTCCCACCAATCTTTGACATGGGGGACAACTTTGAGGAGCACAAAAGTAATATTTTCTCTATTCAAGAAGTTATGAACATAGAAATACCCTTCTAGTAGATTCAACCATTTTTCTACCGCATATGCATCTATCTTACCTTCAAATATAGGAATATAGAAGTTGATTTGTACCTTGAAGGGGGTGATTCCTCCGTTTGAGGAATATGTGTCGCCTATTGGTAGTCGCTGAAGGATTTGCGCAAAACTATCCATCATCGCGTTCCTCTGTTGTGTGAGGGATTCCTTGAGAAACATTTTGAAGGGAACTCCTGTCTCTTCATATTTATTCTCTTCTACCATGAGAGGTCATTTGGGCATGCGATATCTTTTTTCTTCAAGAGAAACAAGATTGAGACCTAATTCTTTGTACCCTAACCTCGTTGGGGACATGCATTAAGAACGACAAGGAGAAAACCGCTATGATACCACTGATACAGAATATATTTTCAGAACAAAATGAATACATATTATTATCAAAATATGCTTAACACATAATAAAATATATACAGTAAAAATGGTTTCTGTCCAATAAGGAAATAAGCTGAAACTGTAAAATGCAGCAGAAACAAGCTTGCTAGAATGGTGGTGGCTTATCTCTAAAAAGAGATATGACGACTGCACTCATTCACAAGAAGATGATTACAATGAGGCTCTGAAGGCCTTTTTTCAATAAAAAAGAATGTAAAAACCCCTAGACATCCAAAAACCTAACCCTAGGAGATGAAGCGCCAAAAGTCATGTGGGCCCCATTTGGGTAAGTTAGTACATCAATTTCCCAGGGTCATAAATTTTGCACACGATCTCTATTTTAGGTGCACGATAGCCCGTTGGAAAGGTATATCGGAGGAATACACATTTTGACTATGGAGATCCCTAAAAACGTTTTTTAGGGCCTCAAAAATGCCCCACAAGTTAGGGACCCTAAAACTAGGTAAAAAATGACTAAACTGGAAAACTGCCAAAATGAGCCAGTTGGAATAGGTAGGAGGCCAATGACATCCATCTAGATCAACTACTTTCATTAAAACCCCCTTTTTTATCTCTCTTACAGGTTGGTTCCAGTAGGATATAAATATCTCTTCAGTGAATTGGAGCAGGGATCGACATCAGACAGGAGAACAAGGTGCACTTTATTTTCTCCTATACATCCCTACTTCCCCTTAGTTTAAATAGTTATTTTATTTAGTATTTGTGTTATTTTCATTGAGGGGAGACTGTTATCTCTGCCACTTAGTCTTTCTCTACTTTGATCCAAACCCAAGATCATAGGGGAAAAATCCTTAATCAAAATTGTTGACTCCACTGAGGACTCTCCTAGTTGGGTTAGTTTGGTTGAGGTGTTTTGCTTGCTTTCTTTGTTTTTTTGTTTTTTTATTTTTTTATTTTCTGAGTCTTTTATAGAGTCTTTTATCCTCACAGGACCTATTCATAAGTCTTGAAGCCCTATGTGTTAGTGTTTCCTTTTTGCTTTCTAACCTTACCTTTATATCGACAAGTTTCTTTCTTGTAGGCCTCGTACATCCGCGTGTTGGATCAGTACATCCCATGGATATCCACGAGTTGCATTGGTTATAGTCGCGGACCTGTGTGAAGTTGAAATTTTTTTAAATTTCTCTTCCTCTCTAGTTTGAATTCTTGGTTTGATTAGTCACCTAGACTATACCGAGTCTCTGTTTGGTTTCTCTCTTTCAAGCTATGAATGTTTGATGTACATAAAATATTAAAATATTTTCTTGAGCTATTTTGTACAAGGTTTTTTGGGTAGATTGAAAGATTATCCTTGTTTATCTGCATATCCAGATTCATTGTCTTTTTAGTGGTGTCTTAGCTAAATGCTTTCTATCTTTTTTCCTGCTTTCTTCCTTGTTTCAATTTTCATTTCTTTTCTTTGATTTTCTTTTATAAATTAAAAATATAAAAAACACACATGTTTGCTTGACTCTCATTTATTGGACCATTGCCTTCTATTTTTGCAAGAAAATAGATAATTACTTAGCATTCAGGTGGTTGCATTATACTTTGGTAGTGGTAGCCTTGCATTAAAAAAGAAAAGAATTCAGTAGTACAAGTTTTGTATTCTTCTGTGCATTTGTTTTCAGAAAGAGAATTGTAAAGTGCATATTAAGGTGTCCTAAATATTTCACTCAAACCTTTTGTTTTCATCTGAAAATTAAAAGAATTTTCTTCGTAAGCGTTGCTGCATCCATTTTCACTTAAATAAACTGCATTTTTGTTCTTATATTGCATTTATTTTTGGAGTTGGTATGAACATCACCAAAGTTTCATAGGCACCTTTTCTGAATAAGGGACAACCCACTAAAATGAAAACATAACTAATATTTATTAGAAACATTAATTTTTCTAGGGTGGAGAAACAAGTTTTGGCTAGGGCCTTGGTCTAGGTTGGAGAGTAATTTTCTCCAAGGCCACTAAACAAAAGTAAGTGTCTAATAAAGGGAGTGTAGAATCCAGTTGTCATATAAGTTGGTCCGGAAGATCCTCTAACAGAGGAGTTAAACACGAGGTCGTGTAAGGAATATATGAGGATATTATCCTCCAAAGTTGGACCAAACATAGAAAATAGATTGTATATTGGGGGTTTTTCCAGAAGTGACATTGACTCATTTGGAACCAGTCCTCTGAAATTTTGAAATTGGTTGAAGTCTTCCTGAAGTGATACTGGCCCTTTTTGGTGTTAGTCCTCTAGAACTTCATACCTAGTTTGAGATTTTCTGAAGTGACACTGTCCCTTTCATAGAAAATCCTATGGAAGAGCTTCAGGCTTAGTTACCCTGCCCATACGTTCGATCCTAAATTTCAACTATGCTCTCCAGACACTAAATACGAGCTGGTAACCTTAGTTGCTTCTTCTAGGTGCATCACAAGGTGATTACGGGGCTTTTCCATGGTACCAGGGGAAGAATTTATCTCACACACCTTAGTACTATTGGAGGGTGTCCTGGGAAGCATGGGTACTTGCATCGGATAAGGTTTATGTATGGAGGTCAAGTCAACTGCTTCTCATACCTTCGTGCATTGGTCCACGAGACTTAAACAACATGTTCCTTTTTCTGGAAGGGCCCAAGCCCACTTTTTTTATTATTTTGTTCCCAAGACCAAATCCACTTGGGTCAGAATATCAAAAATTGTTTTTTGTTTATTTGGTCATTTAGGGATTTGTAGCGGTGTGTTTGGTGAGGGTAGTTAAACCTTAGGAAGTTGAGTTGATTGACACAGAGAAATAATCACTCAAAGTGGCCAACCTATAGTTCCAAATATTGAGGAGAATTCAAGGTCTTCCCCTCAAGGAACATGTTAGGAATAATTCTCCCCCGCCCCCTCAAAGGTGTTGACTTGATCAGTCTATAAATTTTGTACTAACTAGTGAGACCGAGATCGTAAACATTGATCCTCTGAAATTCAACGCTTCATAACCAGAGGAGGTAAATATTGAGGACATTGGAAGTGAAGAGATTGCTCCACACTTTAATTCTCTGTTACCCGAGACTTTACCATTTTTGGTTGTAGGAGTCCAACGTCCTAGATCAGACTGCGTTGATAGTATCCCTCTCCACTATGCCACTATGGATGGCACTTTGACAGTGGCAGGGTCACGAGCCCCTACAACTTCCACCTTGGTGATAGTTACCATAGGGATCTTTCCCCATGGTAATTCATCTCAAACAAAAAATTTGGTTCCATCCACCATCGTCGCGATGACCAACAAGATTTCCTCACCATTTTTCAATTCCACTCGAGTCTCAAGTGTAAAAACATCATTTTCCTAAAAAACAAACACTTTCTCTTACAAAATGTCATCAATGGACGTTATTAACGTGCTGGTTAGTTCTAAAATAGCATCCAATTTTCAAATGTTGGTTTGCAGAGCACTCCAACTCCTTACCAAGATGTTTGTTGGGGTGGAGGACACATTCCTGCATCAACCTTATTCGTCGAAAGTGGACCTGTCCAATCTTCTAGCCCCAACCCTGCATGGGGCTAGGTCACTTCCATGAGTAGAATACCTCAATCCACTAGTATTCCATCTATGTTGACCCTGTTCACAATTTATGGTGGGTTGGGGAACAACCCTTTCACTTCATCCATAGTGTAGGAAGGCGGAAACCCCTTCCTAGGTCAGTCAACCCCTTGAAAAATACTTGTATATTCGCTAGGGGTGCCATTGGGGAGTACCCCTCTATAAGGCTAGTGGAATCCCTCTCAAGGGATGTCATAAGGGGGAAACCCCTTTCCCGATTAGTCAACCCCCATGCCAGGATTTTTTCCTTCGCATGGGGGTTCCGCTGGAGGAAACCAAATTTTTTATTTTGGGAATCAGATGGGTGGAAGTGTTCCTCCATTTAACTAGGGCCTGCAAGGTTTTATGCAAATTTCTAGTTCGATAGAAAAATCTTTTTGGCATCCTGGTGTTGGTTACAACCCAGGACCTTATTTTTAGTCTACTCATCAATTAATGGCACAACCTAGGTTACAATTTATGGAAAATATGCATTTTTAAGAATTATCCAAGTTGATGAGTGATCCGATTTGTCATGACCCAAGTTGGTCTGTGGTCCTAACTAAACTACCTTCAGAAATTCTAAAATTCTAAGGGAAAATTGGTAAAGATCCACAAGACTACGTTACGACTTTCCACTAGTGGTGTTCATCAAACTCGCTCAATGAAGATTCAATTAGATTGTGTTTGTTCCAGTGTACTCTTATTGGAGGCACTGGAAAATAGTATATTGAATTTGAGAGGGTAAAGTACTCAACTTTTGGGGACCTATACATGGTTTTATTAAACCATTTCCAACTCCTTGTCCAATACGATGTCGGGACATAATTGATGTCTAATTTTGAGAAAGATAATGCCAAACACATTTTTTATCATATTCGAGAATGGAGGAGAAGGAAGATCTTGATTAAGGCTACAGTTCCACCTAATTTCCTCCTTGAATGGTTCCTAAAATTCTTACTCCCTTATATTTCGAAGGGCATTGCAACTTTGAGAGTGTTTTCATAGGAACATGCAATCTTTCGGGCATAATAGTTAGATCTCATATACTCTCATTCAAGCATGCTCTATGATATTATGCCAACCATGTCATGATCTACCCTTGACTTGGAAAATCCAAAGTCCAACCCACATGTCGATGGTATAGTGGGTTCTACCCAAACAAAATCCGTAGACCTGGTCGCTATCCAGATGAAAAAACTTTCTATTCAGTAACCTGTGGTCGCTCCAGCCTTTGGCTCGACCACCCCTACCACCAAGTATTTCGACGTACATTTAGTGCAAATTAAGACTTCAAAGGGTCCTTATAAATCTGAATATAAGAAAAAGATAAAGAGTAAGATAGGTGGTGGGGGTGTTATAGAAAGATTTTCCTCACCCCATTCAAATTGCTTAGAAGGCCTTTTCCATTTCCCTATGCAGAAATGAAGTCCCATTTTTCACTTCTGAGAGATAAAAATCATATTTTTCCACATATACCCACCCTATCAGTTATACATCTTGCGTATACACAGGTTGCACCATTACTTCCCGCGTACATCAAGTTTGGTGCTTAAAATTAAAAATTGTGTCGGGTTTCCATGTCATGTCATGAGATCGATGATCATTGACCTTCCATATACTGGAAACGTTTTGAATCGGCCCTTCGGTTCCATTTGAAGGCTATAAATGGGCCATATCCAAACCGTGGAAGATGAGAGAATTCAACTTTTGAGAGAAAAGGTACTCTGGAGAAATTATTCACTTCATACTGAGTCTGCATCCCTTTTTCCTTTATAGTCTGAACACATTGTTCAACCCCCAAACTCTTCCCTCTTTGATGGAGAACCTCATTGTCTCTCTTATATGAGATTTCCTTTGGTGGAGGATTGAAGTGGTGGAGGACTGTATGGAAGGGACATAGTTTCTCAGTTCCTAGATGTGTCGACATGGAAGTTTGTCATTCATACACTTTTGTTGATCATATTTTAATAGAAATACTCTTTTCTCATCCAATTAATATCTTGCAAATATTTGAATTGTTATTCCATGGGAATATTTTTTATGAATGTTGATGGATTATGATATTATATGTGCTAACAATATATATTATCATGATATGCTTGCGTATCTTGGTTTTTGAGGACAAGTTGCAGGTATAAAGCTTTGAGTCAAGTGCTCAACGGTGGTCTTCACCAAATGTCTGGATGAGGTGGAATATTTATCTTGTCTTGTTAGATTTTTTTTTTATATAGAATACTTTTCATTAGAGTTGATTTTTGTATTCATTCCATCTATTGTGGTTTACCCCTTTCCATAGAGTGATTTTCCTCGTAACATAATTGGTGACCATACTGGGGATTTAATATTCTATTTTTGGGTTTGGAGTGTTTTTCTCCTTCGATTTCTCTCTGTTATCTTGAGTTTCCTTGTCGTCTGATTTCTTGACAACCTATTTTCATTTTGAATCTGATTTTCTTGGCCTCATCCTTAACCTGACAATGTTTTAGTACATATACATGGTTTTTCCCTTGACAGATGTGTACATACACGAGTTGTCATTCTATAGGGCGTGTACATATGTAGATTTTGCTTAAATAGTCATGTATATGAGCATTTGTTTCTTAGTTGCTAAGTTTGGTGTTTGTTGGGTGAGTTTTGATAGTTTTTTAGTCTTCATGGGTCTTTGTCATAACTATTGAGTGCCTACAGAGTGATAGGAAACCTTTCTTTGGTTGAATTTTCAGGTGGTTTTTCTTTCTTATCATCTTTTTCATTGGTTTTCCTTTCATCTTGGGTTGAGTGTTTTCTTCTTGGTATCCTTCTTGGTTTGTCTCTTTTTACTTACAGTAGGGTCTATATATCAAGATTTTATTCAGTCCTTGCATTTTCATTTCTTTATATTGAAAATACAAAAAACACATTTTGCATTTTGGAATTTTATCTTTTGGGTTGTTTAGTATTTATCTTGATATGTATAGAAATATTGAATCTTATTGAAATTGTAGAGTTGAATTGAAAGTTTCATTCTGAAAATCTTATCATCTTTTGAGAATTGAAGTTTAGGACTTAGATTTATGTTCATATTCATTTATTTTATATGCTGAGTGATAACATCATTAGTTTCATGACCACATATTTTGAGTAAAAACAATCCATCAAAAGTAACGATGATTAATTAAAATTGATTAGAAACGATTTTATTTTTCAGGGTACACAAACTAGCATAGGATATAGAGCCTTGGAATAGGATTTTGTGAGTAAAATTCTCCAAGGATATTAAACTCAACATATGTATTTGACTAAGGGAGTGGTGAAATCCATTGTATAATTAGTGACATCGGGAGTATCCACTCACACCAGATTTAAGCGTGAGTTCGAATGAAGTTAGTTGCAGAGATATCCCTCTAATACCCTTTGTTGGGTGTAGGCCCATTTTTGGGAAAAGGTGAATTTTGGGGGAAAGTCAAAGAAGTAACGAAGGAACTAAATCAATGCCATAAAATAGGGGAGAGATGACAGAAATTAAGGGAAGCATCAGTGTTAGAAACTGAGGAAAACATAGTTGGTAGGAAAAGAAGCACGCGAAAGGAAAACATGCATGCAGAGGAGGGAAACATGCAATGCACACATGCAATAAGACCTAACCATGATAGGGTTAGGGTTTCTGTAAGAGGATGTAATGGATGATAAGCCAAGAACATGTATAAGTGGGGACCTAGGAGGTCTAGGTTGAGGGGTTGGTTCATCGTTTGTTATTAGTGGGAATACTGTTATTATTTTGGATCGAAACGTCTGTAAAATACGATCTTACTTTGTAAGTTGTTGAGCTGAGTAGGGTAATAGGGTATATATTGAGGGTTATATCACAGGCTAAGGACCCTGGTGTGATATATTCCACCTCATTATAAGGTATCAACCCATTTGATGGAGAGTTGTAGTGGGCGCGACTCTATGTGTATGAAAATTACATAAATAAAAGAGCCAAGAGACAAATATTTGTGGATGTATCCTAGGTGGGGGTGAAACACAGTATATCATGTGTTGTTTTATTGAATGTGGTATATTTCCTTTACTTCCAATGATCAAATGTTAGACAGATGCATGAATGACTTAGTTAGATATGCTTCTTTACATGTATGAATAAGAATGACATATTATTTAGCCTAGATGAATGTTAGAATAAAAAATGAATATCATAGAGTTTAATCACAAATCCCCACTCATTTTCCAGGCTACAAGAACCTGAGAGTTGCATCCACCCATAAGAACTATCTCGGGTGAGACTGCATAGTGCATCATGTGCCCTATGTTTCTTTCTAGTTTAATAGGAGGGGAGATAGTTTCAGAGGGGTTTTGTTGGAAACCAAGTGGACCTGAACCTGGGTCAGCCTGAGAAGGGTAGAAAGAGTAAAATTTAACCAACAAATGGTTCTGTTGCCGGCTAAAACTGGAGGGGATTGAGTGAAAGGGATTCATGAAAGAATCGCGCAAAAAATGACTGTATAGAAGGGGATGTTTAGACTGTGGATCCGAATGAACGTAGAGATAGAGAGATGGTTGAAAACAAAGGATATGGAATTTGTGCAGAAAGATAATAGAAACCTGAAGTTAACACTGCACAAATATTTGGACCAGTACATATACAATGACTTGCACAAAGTATTTTTCTGTGATTCCAGCATGTGTTGCACGAGTGGATATTGAGGTTGAAAGACAACCATCCTACAAATATGATCACACAACTAGAGTGGAATCCTATGGATATCCCGTAGTTACAACAACTTGACAATAAATTCACACGTGCAGTGGATTTCTGGCTTGACAGTATTGTTGTAGGCTTTATCACAGAATTTGCAGTAGATATCATGAAGTCCTACAATGAAACAAAGAAAGAGTTCCTGAAGGGACCTCAAGGTAGGTATATCAGATTGTTNCTTGATGTCGTATGATAAGAGGCATTGTTGGTTGATGCAGATTTTGCTTCCTTGGCAGAGCCATCTGATGGTGTAGGGATACGGGTGCAACATTGTCAGCAGGGCGAGTCACTTGAGAAACTCTACTGAGATGAGTTTCTTATGTCTATCGCTATCAACGATGAAGTGAACTCAAGTCACTCACCTTCCTCTGGCTCGTCTAGTTCACCGAGCCAGAGCTTGGTGGTAGAAATGGTAGCACCAGGTCCTGCATCAATGATTCGTATCCCCCTTTTTGGTTCTGACTTAAAGTTGGAACCCACATCTGATTCAGAGGATTTCACCTTAGCCACGAATGACTACTTCAAGAGATGATCAATAGTGTTATGCCAAGGGATCTTATGGAATTCACACCACTTCTCAGTATGTTTCTTTGTCTTTCCGGTGTCCTTCTTTGCTTGTGACTTGGACTGGTTGTCTCGAGGCTTTCCGTCTTTTATTTGTCCCTTTTTCTGCGGGTTGGGGCTACCCTTTCCTTTGTTTTTCTGTGAGGGGTTCCCAGGCCCAAATTTCCGCGTCTTTTGTTTGAGCTTTTGCTCGATTTTGACAACATATTGGTAGGCCACACCCAAGGATGAGATGTCCAGAAACCCCATTTCATCTTGGATGTATATATGCATACCTCCATGATACTTGAGCACCAAATGTCACTTAGAATATTTGATACCCAGCTTGGTGTGCAAGGTATGGATGATATTTGTGAACTCAAACACCACTTGATCTCTTTCCTATCGCAGCGTGGTCCATTTTGTGTATAGTTCATCATAACTTCCAACAGGGTACTATTGTTCTTTAAAAACATCCCTGAAGGACTCCTAGGTGACTGTGACTGTAAATAATGAGGGTTCCTCTATTTCCTTTTGCTCACAGAAAGTTTCCCACCAATCTTTGACATGGGGGACAACTTTGAGGAGCACAAAAGTAATATTTTCTCTATTCAAGAAGTTATGAACATAGAAATACCCTTCTAGTAGATTCAACCATTTTTCTACCGCATATGCATCTATCTTACCTTCAAATATAGGAATATAGAAGTTGATTTGTACCTTGAAGGGGGTGATTCCTCCGTTTGAGGAATATGTGTCGCCTATTGGTAGTCGCTGAAGGATTTGCGCAAAACTATCCATCATCGCGTTCCTCTGTTGTGTGAGGGATTCCTTGAGAAACATTTTGAAGGGAACTCCTGTCTCTTCATATTTATTCTCTTCTACCATGAGAGGTCATTTGGGCATGCGATATCTTTTTTCTTCAAGAGAAACAAGATTGAGACCTAATTCTTTGTACCCTAACCTCGTTGGGGACATGCATTAAGAACGACAAGGAGAAAACCGCTATGATACCACTGATACAGAATATATTTTCAGAACAAAATGAATACATATTATTATCAAAATATGCTTAACACATAATAAAATATATACAGTAAAAATGGTTTCTGTCCAATAAGGAAATAAGCTGAAACTGTAAAATGCAGCAGAAACAAGCTTGCTAGAATGGTGGTGGCTTATCTCTAAAAAGAGATATGACGACTGCACTCATTCACAAGAAGATGATTACAATGAGGCTCTGAAGGCCTTTTTTCAATAAAAAAGAATGTAAAAACCCCTAGACATCCAAAAACCTAACCCTAGGAGATGAAGCGCCAAAAGTCATGTGGGCCCCATTTGGGTAAGTTAGTACATCAATTTCCCAGGGTCATAAATTTTGCACACGATCTCTATTTTAGGTGCACGATAGCCCGTTGGAAAGGTATATCGGAGGAATACACATTTTGACTATGGAGATCCCTAAAAACGTTTTTTAGGGCCTCAAAAATGCCCCACAAGTTAGGGACCCTAAAACTAGGTAAAAAATGACTAAACTGGAAAACTGCCAAAATGAGCCAGTTGGAATAGGTAGGAGGCCAATGACATCCATCTAGATCAACTACTTTCATTAAAACCCCCTTTTTTATCTCTCTTACAGGTTGGTTCCAGTAGGATATAAATATCTCTTCAGTGAATTGGAGCAGGGATCGACATCAGACAGGAGAACAAGGTGCACTTTATTTTCTCCTATACATCCCTACTTCCCCTTAGTTTAAATAGTTATTTTATTTAGTATTTGTGTTATTTTCATTGAGGGGAGACTGTTATCTCTGCCACTTAGTCTTTCTCTACTTTGATCCAAACCCAAGATCATAGGGGAAAAATCCTTAATCAAAATTGTTGACTCCACTGAGGACTCTCCTAGTTGGGTTAGTTTGGTTGAGGTGTTTTGCTTGCTTTCTTTGTTTTTTTGTTTTTTTATTTTTTTATTTTCTAAGTCTTTTATAGAGTCTTTTATCCTCACAAGACCTATTCATAAGTCTTGAAGCCCTATGTGTTAGTGTGTCCTTTTTTCTTTCTAACCTTACCTTTATATCGACAAGTTTCTTTCTTGTAGGCCTCGTACATCCGCGTGTTGGATCACTACATCCCGCGGATATCCACGAGTTGCATTGGTTATAGTCGCGGACCTGTGTGAAGTTGAAATTTTTTTAAATTTCTCTTCCTCTCTAGTTTGAATTCTTGGTTTGATCAGTCACCTGGACTATACCGAGTCTCTGTTTGGTTTCTCTCTTTCAATCTATGAATGTTTGATGTACATAAAATATTAAAATATTTGCTTGAGCTGTTTTGTACAAGGTTTTTTGGGTAGATTGAAAGAGTATCCTTGTTTATCTGCATATCCATATTCATTGTCTTTTTAGTGGTGTCTTAGCTAAATGCTTTCTGTCTTTTTTCCTTCTTTCTTCCTTGTTTCAATTTTCATTTCTTTTCTTTGATTTTCTTTTATAAACTAAAAAGATAAAAAACACACATGTTTGCTTGACTCTCATTTCTTGGACCATTGCCTTCTATTTTTGCAAGAAAATAGATAATTACTTAGCATTCAGGTGGTTGCATTATACTTTGGTAGTGGTAGCCTTGCATTAAAAAAGAAAAGAATTCAGTAGTACAAGTTTTGTATTCTTCTGTGCATTTGTTTTCAGAAAGAGAATTGTAAAGTGCATATTAAGGTGTCCTAAATATTTCACTCAAACCTTTTGTTTTCATCTGAAAATTAAAAGAATTTTCTTCGTAAGCGTTGCTGCATCCATTTTCACTTAAATAAACTGCATTTTTGTTCTTATATTGCATTTATTTTTGGAGTTGGTATGAACATCACCAAAGTTTCATAGGCACCTTTTCTGAATAAGGGACAACCCACTAAAATGAAAACATAACTAATATTTATTAGAAACATTAATTTTTCTAGGGTGGAGAAACAAGTTTTGGCTAGGGCCTTGGTCTAGGTTGGAGAGTAATTTTCTCCAAGGCCACTAAACAAAAGTAAGTGTCTAATAAAGGGAGTGTAGAATCCAGTTGTCATATAAGTTGGTCCGGAAGATCCTCTAACAGAGGAGTTAAACACGAGGTCGTGTAAGGAATATATGAGGATATTATCCTCCAAAGTTGGACCAAACATAGAAAATAGATTGTATATTGGGGGTTTTTCCAGAAGTGACATTGACTCATTTGGCACCAGTCCTCTGAAATTTTGAAACTGGTTGAAGTCTTCCTGAAGTGATACTGGCCCTTTTTGGTGTTAGTCCTCTAGAACTTCATACCTAGTTTGAGATTTTTTGAAGTGACACTGTCCCTTTCGTAGAAAATCCTATGGAAGAGCTTCAGGCTTAGTTACCCTGCCCATACGTTCGATCCTGAATTTCAACTATGCTCTCCAGACACTAAATACGAGCTGGTAACCTTAGTTGCTTCTTCTAGGTGCATCAAAAGGTGATTACGGGGCTTTTCCATGGTACCAGGGGAAGACTTTATCTCACACACCTTAGTAATATTGGAGGGTGTCCTGGGAAGCATGGGTACTTGCATCAGATAAGGTTGATGTATGGAGGTCAAGTCAACTGCTTCTCATACCTTCGTGCATTGTTCCACGAGACTTAAACAACATGTTCCTTTTTCTGGAAGGGCCCAAGCCCACTTTTTTTATTATTTTGTTCCCAAGATCAAATCCACTTGGGTCAGAATATCAAAAATTGTTTTTTGTTTGTTTGGTCATTTAGGGATTTGTAGCGGTGTGTTTGGCGAGGGTAGTTAAACCTTAGGAAGTTGAGTTGATTGACACAGAGAAATAATCACTCAAAATGGCCAACCTATAGTTCCAAATATTGAGGAGAATTCAAGGTCTTCCCCTCAAGGAACAGGTTAGGAATAATTCTCCCCCGCCCCCTCAAAGGTGTTGACTTGATTAGTCTATAAATTTTGTACTAACTAGTGAGACCGAGATCGTAAAAATTGATCCTCTGAAATTCAATGCTTCAGAACTAGAGGAGGTAAATATTGAGGACATTGGAAGTGAAGAGATTGCTCCACACTTTAATTCTCTGTTACCCGAGACTTTACCATTTTTGGTTGTAGGAGTCCAATGTCCTAGATCAGACTGCGTTGATAGTATCCCTCTCCACTATGCCACTATGGATGGCACTTTGACAGTGGCAGGGTCACGAGCCCCTACAACTTCCACCTTGGTGATAGTTACCATAGGGATCTTTCCCCATGGTAATTCATCTCAAACAAAAAATTTGGTTCCATCCACCATCGTCGCGATGACCAACAAGATTTCCTCACCATTTTTCAATTCCACTCGAGTCTCAAGTGTAAAAACATCATTTTCCTAAAAAACAAACACTTTCTCTTACAAAATGTCATCAATGGACGTTATTAACGTGCTGGTTAGTTCTAAAATAGCATCCAATTTTCAAATGTTGGTTTGCAGAGCACTCCAACTCCTTACCAAGATGTTTGTTGGGGTGGAGGACACATTCCTGCATCAACCTTATTCGTCGAAAGTGGACCTGTCCAATCTTCTAGCCCCAACCCTGCATGGGGCTAGGTCACTTCCATGAGTAGAATACCTCAATCCACTAGTATTCCATCTATGTTGACCCTGTTCACAATTTATGGTGGGTTGGGGAACAACCCTTTCACTTCATCCATAGTGTAGGAAGGCGGAAACCCCTTCCTAGGTCAGTCAACCCCTTGAAAAATACTTGTATATTCGCTAGGGGTGCCATTGGGGAGTACCCCTCTATAAGGCTAGTGGAATCCCTCTCAAGGGATGTCATAAGGGGGAAACCCCTTTCCCGATTAGTCAACCCCCATGCCAGGATTTTTTCCTTCGCATGGGGGTTCCGCTGGAGGAAACCAAATTTTTTATTTTGGGAATCAGATGGGTGGAAGTGTTCCTCCATTTAACTAGGGCCTGCAAGGTTTTATGCAAATTTCTAGTTCGATAGAAAAATCTTTTTGGCATCCTGGTGTTGGTTACAACCCAGGACCTTATTTTTAGTCTACTCATCAATTAATGGCACAACCTAGGTTACAATTTATGGAAAATATGCATTTTTAAGAATTATCCAAGTTGATGAGTGATCCGATTTGTCATGACCCAAGTTGGTCTGTGGTCCTAACTAAACTACCTTCAGAAATTCTAAAATTCTAAGGGAAAATTGGTAAAGATCCACAAGACTACGTTACGACTTTCCACTAGTGGTGTTCATCAAACTCGCTCAATGAAGATTCAATTAGATTGTGTTTGTTCCAGTGTACTCTTATTGGAGGCACTGGAAAATAGTATATTGAATTTGAGAGGGTAAAGTACTCAACTTTTGGGGACCTATACATGGTTTTATTAAACCATTTCCAACTCCTTGTCCAATACGATGTCGGGACATAATTGATGTCTAATTTTGAGAAAGATAATGCCAAACACATTTTTTATCATATTCGAGAATGGAGGAGAAGGAAGATCTTGATTAAGGCTACAGTTCCACCTAATTTCCTCCTTGAATGGTTCCTAAAATTCTTACTCCCTTATATTTCGAAGGGCATTGCAACTTTGAGAGTGTTTTCATAGGAACATGCAATCTTTCGGGCATAATAGTTAGATCTCATATACTCTCATTCAAGCATGCTCTATGATATTATGCCAACCATGTCATGATCTACCCTTGACTTGGAAAATCCAAAGTCCAACCCACATGTCGATGGTATAGTGGGTTCTACCCAAACAAAATCCGTAGACCTGGTCGCTATCCAGATGAAAAAACTTTCTATTCAGTAACCTGTGGTCGCTCCAGCCTTTGGCTCGACCACCCCTACCACCAAGTATTTCGACGTACATTTAGTGCAAATTAAGACTTCAAAGGGTCCTTATAAATCTGAATATAAGAAAAAGATAAAGAGTAAGATAGGTGGTGGGGGTGTTATAGAAAGATTTTCCTCACCCCATTCAAATTGCTTAGAAGGCCTTTTCCATTTCCCTATGCAGAAATGAAGTCCCATTTTTCACTTCTGAGAGATAAAAATCATATTTTTCCACATATACCCACCCTATCAGTTATACATCTTGCGTATACACAGGTTGCACCATTACTTCCCGCGTACATCAAGTTTGGTGCTTAAAATTAAAAATTGTGTCGGGTTTCCATGTCATGTCATGAGATCGATGATCATTGACCTTCCATATACTGGAAACGTTTTGAATCGGCCCTTCGGTTCCATTTGAAGGCTATAAATGGGCCATATCCAAACCGTGGAAGATGAGAGAATTCAACTTTTGAGAGAAAAGGTACTCTGGAGAAATTATTCACTTCATACTGAGTCTGCATCCCTTTTTCCTTTATAGTCTGAACACATTGTTCAACCCCCAAACTCTTCCCTCTTTGATGGAGAACCTCATTGTCTCTCTTATATGAGATTTCCTTTGGTGGAGGATTGAAGTGGTGGAGGACTGTATGGAAGGGACATAGTTTCTCAGTTCCTAGATGTGTCGACATGGAAGTTTGTCATTCATACACTTTTGTTGATCATATTTTAATAGAAATACTCTTTTCTCATCCAATTAATATCTTGCAAATATTTGAATTGTTATTCCATGGGAATATTTTTTATGAATGTTGATGGATTATGATATTATATGTGCTAACAATATATATTATCATGATATGCTTGCGTATCTTGGTTTTTGAGGACAAGTTGCAGGTATAAAGCTTTGAGTCAAGTGCTCAACGGTGGTCTTCACCAAATGTCTGGATGAGGTGGAATATTTATCTTGTCTTGTTAGATTTTTTTTTTATATAGAATACTTTTCATTAGAGTTGATTTTTGTATTCATTCCATCTATTGTGGTTTACCCCTTTCCATAGAGTGATTTTCCTCGTAACATAATTGGTGACCATACTGGGGATTTAATATTCTATTTTTGGGTTTGGAGTGTTTTTCTCCTTCGATTTCTCTCTGTTATCTTGAGTTTCCTTGTCGTCTGATTTCTTGACAACCTATTTTCATTTTGAATCTGATTTTCTTGGCCTCATCCTTAACCTGACAATGTTTTAGTACATATACATGGTTTTTCCCTTGACAGATGTGTACATACACGAGTTGTCATTCTATAGGGCGTGTACATATGTAGATTTTGCTTAAATAGTCATGTATATGAGCATTTGTTTCTTAGTTGCTAAGTTTGGTGTTTGTTGGGTGAGTTTTGATAGTTTTTTAGTCTTCATGGGTCTTTGTCATAACTATTGAGTGCCTACAGAGTGATAGGAAACCTTTCTTTGGTTGAATTTTCAGGTGGTTTTTCTTTCTTATCATCTTTTTCATTGGTTTTCCTTTCATCTTGGGTTGAGTGTTTTCTTCTTGGTATCCTTCTTGGTTTGTCTCTTTTTACTTACAGTAGGGTCTATATATCAAGATTTTATTCAGTCCTTGCATTTTCATTTCTTTATATTGAAAATACAAAAAACACATTTTGCATTTTGGAATTTTATCTTTTGGGTTGTTTAGTATTTATCTTGATATGTATAGAAATATTGAATCTTATTGAAATTGTAGAGTTGAATTGAAAGTTTCATTCTGAAAATCTTATCATCTTTTGAGAATTGAAGTTTAGGACTTAGATTTATGTTCATATTCATTTATTTTATATGCTGAGTGATAACATCATTAGTTTCATGACCACATATTTTGAGTAAAAACAATCCATCAAAAGTAACGATGATTAATTAAAATTGATTAGAAACGATTTTATTTTTCAGGGTACACAAACTAGCATAGGATATAGAGCCTTGGAATAGGATTTTGTGAGTAAAATTCTCCAAGGATATTAAACTCAACATATGTATTTGACTAAGGGAGTGGTGAAATCCATTGTATAATTAGTGACATCGGGAGTATCCACTCACACCAGATTTAAGCGTGAGTTCGAATGAAGTTAGTTGCAGAGATATCCCTCTAATACCCTTTGTTGGGTGTAGGCCCATTTTTGGGAAAAGGTGAATTTTGGGGGAAAGTCAAAGAAGTAACGAAGGAACTAAATCAATGCCATAAAATAGGGGAGAGATGACAGAAATTAAGGGAAGCATCAGTGTTAGAAACTGAGGAAAACATAGTTGGTAGGAAAAGAAGCACGCGAAAGGAAAACATGCATGCAGAGGAGGGAAACATGCAATGCACACATGCAATAAGACCTAACCATGATAGGGTTAGGGTTTCTGTAAGAGGATGTAATGGATGATAAGCCAAGAACATGTATAAGTGGGGACCTAGGAGGTCTAGGTTGAGGGGTTGGTTCATCGTTTGTTATTAGTGGGAATACTGTTATTATTTTGGATCGAAACGTCTGTAAAATACGATCTTACTTTGTAAGTTGTTGAGCTGAGTAGGGTAATAGGGTATATATTGAGGGTTATATCACAGGCTAAGGACCCTGGTGTGATATATTCCACCTCATTATAAGGTATCAACCCATTTGATGGAGAGTTGTAGTGGGCGCGACTCTATGTGTATGAAAATTACATAAATAAAAGAGCCAAGAGACAAATATTTGTGGATGTATCCTAGGTGGGGGTGAAACACAGTATATCATGTGTTGTTTTATTGAATGTGGTATATTTCCTTTACTTCCAATGATCAAATGTTAGACAGATGCATGAATGACTTAGTTAGATATGCTTCTTTACATGTATGAATAAGAATGACATATTATTTAGCCTAGATGAATGTTAGAATAAAAAATGAATATCATAGAGTTTAATCACAAATCCCCACTCATTTTCCAGGCTACAAGAACCTGAGAGTTGCATCCACCCATAAGAACTATCTCGGGTGAGACTGCATAGTGCATCATGTGCCCTATGTTTCTTTCTAGTTTAATAGGAGGGGAGATAGTTTCAGAGGGGTTTTGTTGGAAACCAAGTGGACCTGAACCTGGGTCAGCCTGAGAAGGGTAGAAAGAGTAAAATTTAACCAACAAATGGTTCTGTTGCCGGCTAAAACTGGAGGGGATTGAGTGAAAGGGATTCATGAAAGAATCGCGCAAAAAATGACTGTATAGAAGGGGATGTTTAGACTGTGGATCCGAATGAACGTAGAGATAGAGAGATGGTTGAAAACAAAGGATATGGAATTTGTGCAGAAAGATAATAGAAACCTGAAGTTAACACTGCACAAATATTTGGACCAGTACATATACAATGACTTGCACAAAGTATTTTTCTGTGATTCCAGCATGTGTTGCACGAGTGGATATTGAGGTTGAAAGACAACCATCCTACAAATATGATCACACAACTAGAGTGGAATCCTATGGATATCCCGTAGTTACAACAACTTGACAATAAATTCACACGTGCAGTGGATTTCTGGCTTGACAGTATTGTTGTAGGCTTTATCACAGAATTTGCAGTAGATATCATGAAGTCCTACAATGAAACAAAGAAAGAGTTCCTGAAGGGACCTCAAGGTAGGTATATCAGATTGTTATATACCTCCATTATTATGCTACTATATAATAAAGGTGTAATGAATATGGCCTTAGACAACTAAACTTCCCTGCATGCATGGGGGAAGGGGAGAAGCACTAACAAGAGATGGAGAAATGGAGGAAGAGACGGATACAGGAAAGAAGGAGGAATACCATATCAAGGAGATCATGGCAATATTTGGAAGAACGCGCAGTGGAGCACCCTACCAATATAGGATAAAGAACAAGAAGAGAGATATAGCCATGAGGGAAGGCTCGGAAAGTGATGAAGAAGAGGTAGAGGATCTTCCGGATGTGGAGTAGATTGAGGAAATCCTAGGTCTGTGTTGGAGACGCCCTTGTTTTTCACCTGGCGCAATTTTTAATTTTTGATACTTGAGATCTAAAGTTGCTTTTCTTCTCCTTCTGAAATCATAAAGCTCTGAAATCTTGTCCCATGAATAGCAATGCTTTGTCACTTTCAAAAGGGGTCCATTTTTCACAAAGTATGTTTGCTCTTTTGTTTTATTTCGGGGTCTCGCAAGTCAGACACTTTATTTCTTAAATTCACAAGTCCCGAGTCACGAAAATGTGAACTCGTTTCTAATTTTCGTCCAAGGCGTTAACTAGGGTAAAATATTTAACCTCTGATTAGACGTTGTCGAGGTTTCGTGCCTCGGCATCCATCAGACCTGATTTTTTGTTCTTGCAGCCCCAATAGCCGAGAACACGATGACTTTGTGATAACCTTGGTTAGAGACTAAGGGTAAAAAACTAACCATGGTTAAATTTGGTTCTCGGCACTTCGTCACTCGGCACTTTCTTTCATCGAGTTAAGGTGTCCAAAAATCCAATTCACGAAGTTGCGACATAATTATAGCGAGATTAATTAGTCGCCTAATATAATATTTCCTTCTTTTAATTTGAGTCTTAATTATTGCCACATCGTGATATCGCAACTCGACATATCATTCTTCCAAAAGTTAGTCTTCAAATTCCTGAATCGCGATATGACGATTAGGTTAGTTATATAATTAAGAATGCGCAAAATCACGGTTATTATTAATTAAGGAAAAATCGACACTCGCAACCTCGCGAGTTGAAGAGTCAAAATCTGAAAAGAAAATTCACGATACAACGAAAGGCGAGAAAATGGTTAACGTTGTTAAATTTGAAATTTTAAAATTAAGTGAGATACATTCCGCGTATCGAGGTTGGCACACTTCACGAGGAATTTACTTGCTCTCCATAACCCGATTGCCTGTCAAGCCGCTGAACATTGATGACATTAATGAAGAATTAGGGTAAATCCATGAGTAAATAAGATCGGATTTATACATTAAATTTGGATTTATTTGCGATTTGACAGACTTATTTCAATGGGTACATAGTTTTCAAATATATACGAGAGTTTCATTCTTTTTAAAAACATTTCTCATAATCACACAGAGCTCGCCTTGCTCCGAGGGAACTCATTTCTGCATGTATACACAGGTTTATTGCAGAAGAGCGAAAAAGCAAGCGTCAGCCATGGCCCCAAGGAGAGCAGCGAAAGAAAATGTCGAGGTTGCAGCGCAGGGTCTAGATAACATCTCAGATACTTCACCACGGACTGGCGGCTCAGTACCCAACTGGTCGTTTATTTCAGACATTCTGCAATCCGAGTTGGTAAACTATTCAGACTCGGATGACGATGACAATGATATTGTAAAGGATGACCTGAACACTAAGTATAAGACAATTGTTCAGTCGGGAATGCACCTGGTTGCAACCAGACCTCAGTTCCTCCCATACTACGACATGATCCGATGGGCATTGGATCACATCGACCTGCCCGCCAGAACTATCGTAAATGACTGATAGGTCATGGTCGGAAATTTCAGACCAGAGCATATCCAATCTATGTATAAGCTCCCAACAACTTCTAAATATACATATGGCAAAGAATTCCTGGAGGAATTCAAAACGAAGGAATGCGAGGAATATGACAAAACCATGCCTGGTTTGATAAAAGATTGGGTCTCGTGCTCCGCAACATTAGAGCGAATGACAAGGGTGTGTATTCGATTTCTTCATTGGAGCCACTGTATATTTATGTGGTGATGATGACTTGTCGGCTTTTCGGATGGGAAGATACTGCGCATTTTTACATCTAGTGGGTACCTCTCAGCTTTCGGGTAGCAGAAGGTTCCTCATTCAATTGGGCGAAAATGCTCTCCGACAGTCTTTTCAACAGGGTCACAGAGTACCGGGAGAAAAAAGCAGCTAGGAGACCATCCAGATTCTTCATGTCCGCGTATATGATGGACGCAATATGCTCCATGACACCTTTTCCTTTGATGAATTGGGCTTGGAGTCCAACCCAAGAAAAAACTGTGCATGAGTACCACGACAAGATGTGGGAAAATAATGCAAATAATTTTATTTATGATATTTTCAACTGGGTGATGGTGCCCCTGCACATCGCCATTTTTGGTCTTTCGCCACCCCGCATCTCGGATAGCATTGCTGCGAATCTAAGAAGTATCGCGGACTGGTACATAGAAGAAGAATTCTCCTATTTTAGAGTTTTCAGAGTTGTTGTCCCTCCTCTGGCGCTACTATTGTTCATCCCCGACAAGCTAGCCTATCGCGAGATTGCGCGACAAACAGTAATTGGCGGAGTGAGTAAAGAGCTCAAAGCGTCATCAAGGAAGGTATGGTCGTTTTTCCCTGTTCGGCTTAATTCTTATTCCTTATTAGATTTCAAACATGCTAAGGCTGAAGCTGCAACCTTAGAAGACTTGAGCCTAGTCTCTATTGAGTACAAAAAGCATGATCCGCAGAGAATTGTGAGCACCCATTTGGGGAATTGTGGATTAAAGAGGTTTGAACATGAGTGTTCGCCCTCGGATGATGTTTTCCGAGGGGCGAGGTCCTATTCGGAAGTGCAATTTTGAATCAGATCTCTAGCACCCGAAGATAGGGCCTCTGTTTTAAAATTTCAGGAACATAGGAAAAGATGTCTCCCCATGGTGCTGGGAGGTTTATAACTTTCTAAGGATAAAGAAAAGGAGGCCGAAAGTTCTGAAGGGAAAACTTCTAACCCCGAAAAACTTTAGGAAGGGGAGCAGGAGAAGAGCCCCTAGCAAGAAAATAATCCCGAGCAGGAGAAGAGTCCCGAGCAGGAAAAGAATCTCGAAACAGAAGAAGGGACTACTAACCCACCCAAGGAACATGGTCTAGAGATGGAAATGAAAAACACCGACCCGCCTGAAACTTAGAATCCAGAGATAGGGACAGAGACGAAGACCTCCGATCCTCCGAAAGAGCAGGACTCACTCGTCACACCAGGAAAGGTAGCGCAGTAGATCGGACAAGCCATCACCTATGTCACACCCTTGCAGTTGGCACAGAGAGACGTTAGCAAGGGATGGATATTTGGTGAAGAGATGAGGCCTATAAGGCCAGAGGAACTCCCCCCTAATGAGTTCTTTTTTGACAGAAAGAGAAAAGTTGTAGTAAAGCGGGAATTTTATCAAGAGAGAGAGTCCACTGTTAAAAAATTCAAAGTAATGACAGATGGAAAAAACAAGAAGAGTGATGAATTTGCCACAGAGATAGCAGGGATGCTAGGAGCATATGCGTCAGCAAACCAATTCTCGGTTGCGATGTTGAAAAATCAGCTCAAGAGAAAGAATCGACTGACCATTACTCTTGAAGCCCGAATAACTTCAGCTGCGGAAGACGCTAAGAGTCAAGCGAGTGGAGAAATAGAGCTGGCCCAATTGGCCGATAAGAAAGAAATCGAAGTCCTTAAAACCAAGCTGGAACAAGAAAATTCAGTGATCCGAGATGGTCGGGCGTAGTCGGGTCAGCAGAGGGATACGATCACACAGTTACAGGCTCATTTGGAGGTCGCAGAAAGAAAGGTTGTCGATATCGAGATTGTTAAGTCCCGAGCAATCGATATTCAGAGCAGGATCTCTTCTACTCAACAAAGTCTACTAAACAAAGCGGGGGAGTTTCGAGAAGATTGTCTGTTAATGCATCAAATTTCTGAGAATCTGATTGTCAAGGAAAGAAACGCAGAAGCTTCTCGGATCACCTTCCAAGAAGCAGTGATAGCCACCAACAACAGATTTTCAGCAGGGCCCCCCGGACTCACCATTGCCGAACAAACTAGGGGTAATATTTTGTTAAAAAATTGGGAACATGATATTACTTTAAGCAAGGAGCAGGCTCAGAAAGTGATGAATTCACTAGAAGAAACTTTCAAAGCCATAAATGGTGAGTTGTTAGGGATGGAGAGTGGAGGTGAAATAGAGATGCTAAGGCAGATGAATATAGAGCGGATCTCCCTCGACATGAAGGAGAAAAATGAGAGAAATTTGGCGGAGATCTCTAAGATGAATAGGGTAGACATGGCTCAAATTGATGAACATTTGATTCAACCCAGCACACAACTCAACCCCCTTGATACTATTGATGCACATATGGGGAATAAACTTCCACAATTAGCTCGAGAGTGCTATTTTTCTGAAGCCATTTTTCAAGCAGAGTCGTCACAGCTTGTATCCCAATTCATGGACAGATGTAGGATATGCACTGATTCTATGCAAAGACAAGCACCTGGCCCTTTTTGAAAATAAAATAGAAGATATGGAGTGTTTTCGCTCCTCACAGCTACCAATCGGAACTTTCACAACTTGTATCCAGTTTATGGACAGATGTATAATATGCACTGAGTCACGTAAAGGCGGGCAGCTGGCACTTTTTTGAAAATAAGGAATAGGGAAGGGAAAATTTGTATAAATAGATCACCAAAAGAAGAACCAAGGGCTAGACTTTTTGGCAAACATTGTAATGTATTTTTTGCATTGGAGGAGTTAATACAAGCAAATTCGAAGATTCCTAATTCCATCACGACTGTGTTGCAAGTTTGTTTCGTTATGTTTCTTGTTTCATTTCAATTCACTCTTCGTAATTGATGTGTATCACTATAATTTAGTACGACCACTACTATAGTGAAGGGATTTCATCTTTCTGTAATTGTGTCTTGTCTTTCCTCTGCACCATCTATCAGCGGGTGTAAGACCAATTTACATTTACAGAATTTTATATTTAGTTACACTATGTCAATTATTTCTATGTCAATTTCTTCTTCTGTGTATGTGTGAGTTTCTATCGAAAGGAACCTTATGTTATCCACAGCTAAATGTTTTTCTCTCATTCCATACCTTTTACTAAAAGAAATACAGTTATGGGAAAGGGCCTTCAATTTGCATTCCCATTTTGTTCTTCATGCAAAAATACCACTTAAAAAACCAAATTGAAACAGCGTTAAAATCTCTTCCTAAATCGTTTCCATACTAGTATTGTTCCTTAAATGACTGTCTCTGCAGTAACTCAACCTAACATTCAACCCAGAATCTCTAATCAAACTCATATCGCTTTAAATCTCTTTGATACAATTCTTAAAACTGCTAACACCCGGGAGGAATTAGAACTTTCATGGGCAGCCATTGAGCATGATATAACTGCTCAGGAGCAGTTGGAAGCTAGACGACGAGAATGTAGAAATCTACTCTAGTTTCTCACACCGAAGGTGACTATATCTTCGTATTCATATTTTACATACTTTCGGATGCCTTGACACTGTACTTTAAGCCTTAGTACAGACTCAGGAAC
>JZKD02S0684256.1:896437-907286 GCA_000966675.3 Picea glauca | reverse complement strand
CTCCTCCAATGCAAAAAATACATTACAATGTTTGCCAAAAAGTCCAGCCCCTTGGTTCTTCTTTTGGTGATCTATTTATACAAATTTACCCTTCCCTACTCCTATTTTCAAAAAACGTGCCAGCTGCCTGCTTTTACGTGACTTAGTGCATCTTATACATCTATCCATAAATTGGATATAAGTTGTGAAAGTTCCGCTTGACAGCTGTGAGGAGAGAAAACACTCCATCTCTTCTACTTTATTCTCAAAAAGGGCCAGGTGCTTGTCTTTGCATAGACTCAGTGCATATCCTACATCTGTCCATGAATTGGGATACAAGCTGTGATGGCTCTGCTTGACAAATGGCCTCGGAAAAGTAGCACTCTCGGGCTAATTGTGGAAGTCTATTCCCCATATATGCATCAACCATATCAAGGGCGCCGAGTTGTGTGCTGGGCTGAATCAAATGTCCATCAATTTGAGCCATGTCTACCTTGTCTATATTAGAGATCTCTGCCAAATTTCTCTCATTTTTCTCCTTCATGTCGAGGGAGATCCGCTCTAAATTCATATGAATTAGCGTCTCTGTGTCACCCCCACTTTCCATCCCCAACAGTTCACCATTTATGGATTTGAAAGTTTCTTCTAGTGAATTTGTCACTTTTTGAGCCTGCTCCTTGCTTAAAGTAATATCATGCTCCCAATTGTTTAACAAAATATTACCCCTAGTCTGTTTGGCAATGGTGAGCCCGGGAGACCCTGCTGAAAACCTATTGTTGGTGGCTATCACTGCTTCTTGGAAGGCAATCCGAGCAGCTTCTACGTTTCTTTCCTTGACAATCAGATTCTCAGAAATCTGATGCATTAACAGGCAATCTCCTCGAAATTCCCCTACTTTGTTTAGCAGACTCTGTTGAGCAGGAAAGATCCTGCTCCGAATGTCGGTTGCTCAGGATTTAACAATCTCGATGTCGATCACATTGCTGCCTGCGACCTCTAACTGAGCCTATAACTGTGTGATCATATCCCTCTGCTGACCCGACTGCACTCGACCCTCTCAGATCACTGAGTTTGCTTGTTCCAGTTTGGTTTTGAGGACTTCGATCTCTTTCTTATCGACCAATTGGGCCAGCTCTATTGCTCCACTCGCTTGACTCTTAGCATCTTCCGCAGCCGAAGCTACTCGGGCTTCAAGAGTCTTGATCAGTCGATTTTTTCTCTTGAGCTGATTTTTCAACATCACAACCGAGAATTGGTTCGCTAACGCATAAGCTCCCAGCGTCCCTGCTATCTCTGTGGCAAATTCATCACTTTTCTTGTTTTTTCCATCTATCATTACTTTGAATTTTTTAACAGTGGACTCTCCATCTTGATAAAATTCCCGCTTTACCACAACCTTTCTCTTTCTGTCAAAAAAGAACTCATTAGGGGGGAGTTCCTCTACCCTTATAGGTCTTAGTTCTTTTCCAAATATCCATCCCTCGCTGACGTCTCCCTGAGCCGACTGCAAGGGTGTGACAGAGGTGATGGGCTGTCCGATCTGCTTCACCACCTTTTCTGGTGTGACGAGTGAGTCCTATTCCTTCGAAGGATCGGAGGTCTTCGTCTCTGTCCCTGTCTCTGGATTCTTCTCTTGCTCAGGATTCTTCTCCTACTCGGGATTCTTCTCCTGCTCCGGACTTTTCCCCTGTACGGGACTCTTGTTATGTTCAGGATTCTTCTCCTTCTCAGGACTTTTCCCCTGTTCGGGACTCTTGTTCTGTTCAGGATTCTTTTCCTGCTCGGGACTCTTCCCCTGTTCGAGATTCTGCTCCTGCTCCCCTTCCTGACATTTTTCGGGATTAGAAGTTTGCCCCGCAGAACTTTCGGCCTCCTTTTCTTTGTCCTTGGAAAGTCCCAAACCTCCCAGTACCACGGGGAGACATATTTTCCTATATTCCTGAAATTTTAAAACAGAGGCCCTATCTTGGGTGCTAGAGATCTATTTGAAATTGCACTTCCGAATAGGACCTCGCCCCTCGGAAAACATCATCCGAGGGTGAACACTCATGTTCGAACCTCTTTAATCCAAAATTCCCCAAATGGGTGCTTACAATTCTCTGCGGATCATGCTTTTTGTACTCAATAGAGACTAGGCTCAAATCTTCTAAGGTTGCAGCTTCAGCCTTAGCATGTCCGAAATCTAATAAGGAATAGGAATTAAGTCGGACAGGGAAAAACAAACATACCTTCTTTGATGACGCTTTGAGCTCTTTACTCACTCTGTCGATTACTGTTTGTCGCGCAATCTCACGACAGACCAGCTTGTCAGGGATAAAAAGCGGTAGCGCCAGAGGAGGGACAACTGCTCCGAAAACTCTAAAATAGGAGAATTCTTCCTCTACGTACCAGTCTGCGATACTACTTAGATTTGCAGGAATGCTATCAGAGATGCGAGGTGGCGAAAGACCAAAAATGGCGACGTGCAGGGGCACCATCACCCAGTTGAAAATCTCATAAATAAACTTATTTGCATTATTTTCCCACAGCTTGTCATGGTACTCATGCACAGTTTTTTCCTGGGCTGGACTCCAAGCCCAATTCATCAAAGGAAAAGGTGTCATGGAGCATATTGCATCCATGATATAAGAGGACATGAAGAATCCGGATGGTCTCCCGGCTGCTTATTTCTCCCGGTGATCTCTAATTCTGTTGAAAAGACTGTAGGAGAGCATCTTCGCCCAATTAAATGAGCAACCTTCTTCTACCCGAAAAATGAGAGGAACCCACTGGATGTAAAAATGCGCGGTATCCTCCCATCCGAAAAGACGACAAGTCATCATCGCCACATACATATACTGTGGCTCCAATGAAGAAATCGACTACACACCTTTGTCATTCACTCAGAATGTTGCGGAACGCGAAACCCAATCTTTAATCAAACTAGGCATGGTTTTATCAAATTCCTCGCATTCCTTCTTTTTGAATTCCTCTAGGAATTATTTGCCATATGTATACTCGGAAGTTGCTGGGAGCTTATACATAGATTGGATATGCTCTGGTCTGAAAGTCCTGACCATGACCTGTTGGTCATTTACGATAGTTCTGGCAGTCAGGTCGATGTGATCCAATGCCCATCGGATCATGTCGTAGTATGGGAGAAACCGAGTTCTGGTTGCTACCAGGTGCATTCCCGACTGAACAATTGTATTGTACTTAGTATTTAGGTCATCCTTTACAATATCGTTGTCATCGTCATCCGAGTCAGAATAGTTTACAAACTCAGATTGCAGAATGTCTGAAATAAACGACCAGGTGGGTACTGAGCCGCCAGTCCGTGGTGAAGTGTTTGAGATGTTGTCTGGACCCTGCGCTGCAACCTCAACATTTGCTTTCGCTGCTCTCCTCGGGGCCATGGCTGTCGTTTTTTTTTTCGCTCTTCTGCAATAAACCTGTGTATACATGCGGAAATGAGTTCCCTCAGAGCAAGGTGAGCTCTGTGTGCGATGAGAAATGTTTAAAAATAATGAAACTCTCGTATATATTTGAAAACTCTGTACCTTTTAAAATAAGTCTGTCAAATCGCAAATAAAACCAAATTTAATGTATAAATCCGATCTTGTTTATTCGTAGATTTACCCTACTTTTCCATTAATGTCATCAATGTTCGGCGGCTTGACAGGCAATCGGGTTATGGAGAGCAAGTAAATTCCTCGTGAAGTGTGCCAACCTCGATACGCGGGGAGTATCTCACTTAATTTTAAGATTTCAAATTTAACAACGTTAACCATTTTCTCGCCTTTCGCTGTATCGTGGATTTTCTTTTCAGATTTTGACTCTTCAACTCGCGAGGGTGCGAGTGCCAATCTTTCCTTAATTAATAATAACTGTGATTTGGCGCATTCTTAATTATATAACTAACCTAATCATCATATCGCGACTCGGGAATTCGAAGACAAACTTTTGGAAGAATGATATGCCGAGTTGCAATATCGCGATGTGGCGATAATTAAGACTCAAATTAAAAGAAGGAAATCTTAGATTAGGTGACTAATTAATCTTGCTTATAATTATGTCGCAACTTCGTGAATCGGATTTTTGTACACCCTAACTCGATGAAAGAAAGTGTCGAGTGACGAAGGGCCGAGAACCAAATTTAACCATGGTTAGTTTTTTACCCTTAATCTCTAGCCAAGGTTATCATAAAGTCATCATGTTCTCGGCTATCGGGGTTGCAAGAACAAAAACTTAGGTCTGATGAATGCCGAGGTGCGAAACTCCGATGACGCCTAATCATAGGTTTAAAGATTTCACCCTAGTTGACGCCTTGGACAAAAATTAGAACCGAGTTTGCATTTTCGTGACTCGGGACTTGTGAATTCAAGAAATAAAGTGTCCGACTTGCGAGACCCCGAAATAAACAAATGAGCAAACATACTTGCGAAAAATGGACCCTTTTTTGAAAGTGATAAAGCATTTCTATTCATGGGACAAGATTTTAGAGCTTTACGATTTCAGAAGGAGAAGAAAAGCAACTTTAGATCTCAAGTATCAAAGATTGAAAATTGCACGAGGTGAAAAACAAGGGCGGCTCCAACAACGTATATGCGATGGGGTATATGAACCCTGCAATGCATAATTTTTCAATCTCGGATTTTATGGTGGGTGCTTTGGATGGGTTTAATGGGCATTTCTTTTGTCGTATAGGTGTCATATCAGGCCAAGTGTCTATACGATGTTCAACAATAGAGGGATCAAGGTCGGGCATCTCGGTGTATGACTAGGAAAAAATGTCTCGGTATTCTTGGAAAAGAGATTTGTAAGCTCTGAGTTCTTCAAGAGAGCATGCAACATAGATGGTGATTTCCTCTATGATTCTAGGTTTGACGGAAATATCGATTTTGATGGCAGGGGAAATGTTGGCCATGTTGCCTTCTTCAAAAGCTTTGGGGGCATGGATAGGGTTATTGAACCAATATATATGCCTTGAGGGGATAAAATACTTGGTTTTGATTGCATATATGGATTTTTGTTTGGGAAGCGTAAAGGCTTCCTGTGAAAGAAAGAGCACTCTGTGATGGAGAGGATCCCATGGGCAATCGGTTGTAGTTAATTCCTTGGGGATGTCTTCATCATAGTGGAACTGTCGAGAATATAAGGGATCTAGGGGAATAACCATGGTGATTGTCACCGTGTGATTATCTTCTTGTGAAGAGGTAAGGGGAAGGAGGCAAAGGGGTTGTGCGGGTTCGCTCGGCATAAACCAAATATTAAGATACAGTGGGTTGAAACTGGTAGTCAGGCATAAAATTTCTATGGGGAAATAAATTGGAGAATTGGGGGGATTTGGGAGAAAATCCTCTTCGAGACTATCTATGAACCATGGAGGAGTGGGAAGTTCTGCAAGCTCGGGGGAAAAGATATAAACCATATCCTCAGAGGGAGTAGGGGGGACTATTGGCATCAATGTAGGTGGGATAATGGTAGGAGTGGGAATAAGGGCCAATTGATGACACCTATATTCAATGATCGTATGATGCAGTCGTGCCCGCAGGCATGTCTGCTCACAGGATCTTCTCACATCATGGCCCAAAGAACTCAAATGTTCTTCTATTTCCCTATCGGGAAATCTGCACCCATAGAAACTCTTCGCGTGATCCCCCTCTTACTTATTGGGGAATCGGACTTTGCAACTTTGCGAGGTCAGTGGTCAAGCGTAGGGCTCTCGAATCCCCGAGACCCGATATGAGTCAACGCTGACCCTTCAGTTCCTTGTTGGGACTTACTCTATCGCGATATCACCACTCGTGATGCCAAACAACTTGTATCCCCGACTCCCGATGCCCAATGCGCCGAAACTCTGACACACGTGCGAGTTGACCATTCAATCGCCACTTCACTCCATCGGCATTTCGGGGTTCACGGTATCACGAATCCTAATGCAGTGAGTTCGGGACTTCTCGCTGTGAATTGCTGACGAGATGTGCCACCTGTCCACCACTCTGACTCCATTGTGGCCCACACACAAATCTTGTACCCGTCAGGATATTGCGTGTCACGATTTTGCGATTCCCATTACCAAATCTTCGACTCTTCTCTCACGAAATCCCGATAGGCAATTTCGCAAATAATCCAACGGCCCTGGCTAGCTTGGATCAACGGTTCTATCTGTCCTGAGCTCTGAACCACATGGGAATACTCGTGTATCTCCCCTTCACCTCGGCAAGATCCAATGGCCCACGAAAATTTGCAGATTCTCCTTGGAGAATTCCAACCGTCTATATTTCCCGATGAATCCTGTGAAATGAACCAAGTACTCCTCCTCAAAGACCTGTTCACCTGCATGCAAACTTATGATTCCTGTTCAAACTCTTCGTAGCGCAACACTCCATGCTTCCCTTAAATGAATTTGAATGCCTTACCCTTCCTGATCTTTCCCACGACCTTCAAGTCCTCCAGGAAAATCTTGCACGCACTCCTTGCGACAACCTTCAACCACGTCTAAACGTTGAAGTCCCCTTGACCCTACGCACACCTGCAGCAGCAGTCCTTCAACTCTCACTCAGGTTTGAAACCCTGAACTTCACTCAGCCTGCGCACTCCTTGCATGGCTTCTGTGCCCAGCTGCACCCTTGGGATGAATGAGAACATAAGCTATCTCTATATGAACCCTCTATCAACACACTCCTTGCAGACACTTCAACTGCACCCCTTGCAGGAATTCTCTGGCTCAAATAGAGAAACAATTGAAACTCATTCCTTCTTCCTCTCAGACTTTAATTCAACCATGAAATCATATACACAGCATATAAAAGCAAATGTATAACTGGAAGCAAACATTCATGAGCACACCATTAAGCATCAATACACAGAGAATAGACACAAAACCATGAATTTGAATCAAATCTTTCTTCTATTAATTCAAATATCTGTACATGGGTGTTCTTTACACAGCTCTCTGATTGCACTCTATGCTCTTCCTGCTTCAATAATAATACAATTGCACAATGAGGGTGTCTATATCATGTTTCCCTCTTTCTTTCTAAAATTGTCTAATCTAATATTTAATTTCTATCTACCTATTTCATCTCAACATAAATGCCTCTATCTACTTCAGATGAGAGCGGGGCGCTCAAGGTCTGATTATAATATAAAAGTAAGCCTCTCCTTAATATCACATTTGAGGTTGGCGCATATCTTCTAGACAATTTCAAAACTTGTGTTGGTCTTGTCCAGCTGTTCACTTGCATTCCACGCTGGCTCGCTTGTTGTGAGAGATGCTCCTGCATCATACTGCCTCGCTTGAAAACTTTCATGGGATCCTGTCCATGAGCTCCTTCATGGTATGTCCATGCTTCAGAATCTCTGCTTCAGTCTCCCAGCTAGCATCTTCAACTGGGTGTCCCTTCCACTTGACCAAATATTCAAAATATTCTTTCCTTCTGGTCTTCTTAGCCACTCGTTTATCCAGTATCTGCTCCATCTATGGCTTCTCTGCAACTGGCATCTTCTTCTGCCACTGAACCTCTGACTGTTCATCACTTGTTTCTGCTTCCTCAGCTTTGTATGGGTACAAATCCGAGACATTGAATATTGGATAAATTCCGATCCCATCGAGTAATTCAATATCATAATCATTTTCTCCCATCTTCTTCAAGACCTTGCAGGGTCCAATTTTCTTCATCTTTAATTTATTATACGTTCCTCTCGGGAACCTTTCCTTCCTCAAATGTGCCAGAACCAGATCACCAACCTCAAAGTGAAGTTGTCTTCTATTCTAATCGGCTCTACGTTTATATTCTTGACTTGATTCCAACAGTCGCTCCTTCACCTGACAGTGAAGTTCCTTCATTGCTTCTGTGAATTCCTCTGCACTAGTGCTCCTAGTTGCATTATGTTCTGAATCCCTCAATTCAGAAATTCCTCTCGGTTGCATGCCATAAACAACCTAAAATGGACTCTGTCCAGTACTCCTGTTCACTGAGTCGTTATAAGCAAACTCTGCCTGTGAAAATATATTGTCCCAACTGCTGTGGTGCTCTGTCACCAAGCTTCTCAACAAGTCTCCCAGACTTCTATTTACCACTTATGTCTGTCCATCCATCTGAGGATGATAAGTTGAACTATACACCAAGTTAGTTCCCTTCTTCTTCCATAAGGTCCTCCAAAAATGGCCTATGAATTTCGTATCTCTATCCGAAACTATACTCCTCGGCAACCCATGAAGTCGAATGACCTCTTTGAAAAATGGGTTCGTGATGTGAGTTGCATCACTGGTCTTCTGACATGGAATGAAGTGGCCATTTTGGAAAACCTATCCACTACCTCAAAGATTGAATCAAATCCTCTTTGTGTTCTTGGCAACCCCAACACAAAATCCATGCTAATCGCATCCCATGGCCTCTCACGTATGGGCAACGGTTGATAGAACCCCGCATTATGCTCTCTCCCCTTCAAATGCTGGAAAATCCTGCATCTGTCCACAAATCTCTTGACCTCTGATTGCATCCTTGGCCAAAATTATGATTCGCTCAACTTTGCAAATGTTTTGTCATGACCGAAATGTCTGGCCAATCCTCCGCTGTGTTTTTCCTTCAGCAAATTCTCCCTCATGGAGAAATTTGGAATACACAACTGATTGCCTTTAAACAACAATCCTTCCTGGATCATGTATTTGGCCCACTGGCTTCTATCTCTGAGAATTGGATTCTCAGCTGCTTCATACACCTCCTTGAAGTCTAGATCATCTACGTACATGTCTCTGAGATCATCAAAACCCAATGTTTTGACTTTGAATTCCTGCAACAACAAACACTTCCTACTCAAAGCATCAACAACTTTGTTAGTAGTACCAGAAATATGTTTAATCACAAATGTAAAATTCTGCATGTATTCAACCCACTTAACATGCCTCTGATTCAACTTCTCCTGTTGAGTCACAAACTGCAATGCATGGTTGTCACTGTACAACACAAACTCTTTCGGGATCAAGTAATGCCTCCATTTCTTCAATGCCTGTATGACAACATAAAATTCCTTATCATATGTGGAGTAATTTAATTTCTCCTCATTCAGCTTCTCGCTGAAATATGCTATCGGCCTATCTTCTTGACTTAAGACTGCTCCAATTGCAAATCCGCTTGCATCGCATTTTACCTGAAATGTCTTCTGGAAATCCGGAAACACCAAAACTGGTTGTTCCGTAATCTTCTGTTTCAAAAAATTGAATCTCTTTTTAGCCTCATCAGTCCAGTGAAAAGACTTGTGTATTTTCTTCACTGTATCCATCATCACTGCACTGATTCCACTGAAATTTCTGATGAACTTTCGGTAGAAACTAGCCAACCCGTGAAAACTTCTCACCTCAAATATGTTCCTCGGTGATGGCCAATTTTTTATCACTTCCACCTTATCTGGATCCATCCTCAACTCATTTTCTGAAATAACAAACCCCAAATAAATGAGCTTTGTCTTCATGAACGAGGATTTTTTCATGTTTATCAACAGCTTCTCCTGCTACAATTTTTGCATCACTGTAGCCAAATGCTTCAGATGCTCTACTGTTGTTTTACTGAAAACTAGTATGTCATCCAAATACACGATGACAAATTTCCCAATGAATTCCTTCAGGACTTCGTTCATAAACCACATAAAGGTACTTGGCGCATTTGTTAAGCCAAATGGCATAACAATCCATTCATACAAACCCTCGTTTGTCTTGAATGTTGTTTTCCATTCATCGCCCTCTCTCATGCGAATCTAGTGATATCTGCTTTTCAAATCAATCTTTGAAAATAATTTTTCTCCACTTAAGCAATCCATCAAATCATCCATCCTCGGCAATGGAAATCTGTACCTGATGGTTATCTTATTGATGGCTCTTAAGTCGGTACACATCCTCTAGCCTCCATCTTTCTTTGGACTGAGTACTGTTGGAATAGTACATGAGCTCAAGCTTTCTTTGACTAATCACTTGTCCAGTAACTCCTGGACTTGCCTCTTAACTTCTTCATTCTCCTGCGGCGTCAATCTCTACACGGCTTTGTTTGGAAAACTGGCTCCTGGTATGAGATCAATATGATGACTCACACTCCTGATCGGTGGTAACAAATGAGATAATTTGTCCACTATGATGTCAGCGAACTCTTCCAGTAGTTCCTGAACTTCCTCTGGCAAATCGTCCACTCTTGTGCTAGTCAGAACAATCTTTGGCTTTCTGACCACAATGAACTGTGGATCCTCTTTCTTCTTAACTTTTGTAAGAAGTTCATTTCCACTCATGAGAAGTACTGTGTTTCTTACCTTCAGATTTACCTCCTTGTCCTTAATTGGAAGCAACATGTGTGTCCTCCCGTTCTTCTCCAGAGTGTATGTGTTCATTCGCCCATCATGAATCACATTTATTTCATATTGCCATGGTCTACCCAGCAATAGATGACAAACATCCATAGGAATAACATCACACAAGATCTTATCATTATATCGCCCTATCTTAAATTCAACTAAGCATTGTTTAGTGACAGTTGCCTGGTGTCCTTTCTGTAGCCATGAAACTCTATATGGACTTGGGTGATCAATCGTCTCCAACTCCAACTTCTCTACCATCTCAATTGAAACGATATTGTCTATGCTACCACTGTCTACAATGACCTTGCATACCCTATCCTTGGTATTGCAAGCTGTTCTGAAAATTCTGGTCCTTTGGACTGAACCTTCCACTTCTTTCTCTGGTGTCAAAATAACTTTTCGCATCACCAACGATCTTCCGCCTTCAGCATCCTCCACCTCAACATCTCGCCTCTATTCCTCGACGATGTGAGTTTCTCCTCCATCTTTCTTTTTCTCTGGACACTCGAATGACTTGTGCCCTTTTTCCCCACATGTGAAGCAT
>JZKD02S0684256.1:881170-893160 GCA_000966675.3 Picea glauca | reverse complement strand
TTTTCATATTTCTTGCATAGTGCACAAGGAGGTTGGACTCGAGGTGGAAGTGGAGCGGTGGGCTCTTTCTTCTTCCATTTTCCCCGGACTGTAGTAATGGTGCTAGTGAGTGGGGGTGCGGGTGATGTGGTGGGAGTAAGTTATGGAATCTACATCAGGATTACTTCTATTTAGGGAGAGAGGGATGGTTGAGGGACCATCTTAGGTGGAGATAGATACCATACTAGAATTTCTAGCACCATATCAGGAAGGGTAAGCGTTGCAGCTACCTGGAAAGATTGTATGCTTGGTGGGGGGTAAAAGAAGGGGATTTGGTTAATGGCTTGGGGGACTGTCTCCCAAACTAGGATGTGGCCCTAGGGGAGGGTGTAATTAGGAATAGGGGGAGTTGGAGGGTTCTCAAGGGATTCCTAAGGAAGGATCTCTGTGACTAGTGGGATGTCAGATAGTAATGAAGCCTCTGTGGGGGGGGAGGGTATCTCCAATGTATATTCCATTGGATGATATGACACATACTTGTGTTGAGGGATGTATGAGCAAAGGTGCTCCATGGTAAGTCCCTAGAAAGGATGGGTCTTTGAAAATTCCAGGACCCATCTCAATGAGTGGGTAGGCATCAGGATTAGTGTTGACAAAGGGTAGGATATTATCGATGTTGGAGGAAGGGTTGGGATCGTAATGTAACACTTGGTCGATAGTGACGATATTCCCATTGTGGGGGAACACCATTGTGAAAAACATAGAAGAGGCCACAACCTTCATCGCATACATGTAGCTACGTTCGAACAAGATTTTGTAATCGAGTGGAGCATCGATAACTTCAATGTCAATGAGGATAGTTTTTCCCCCGAGTTCAACGAGGACATTTTGAAAGAGCCCTTCGGGAGAGGACAGTCGTCCCTCATAAGCTCTCAGATTAATGGCATATGGTATGAGCTCAAGGGAGCCAAGTTTCTACCATATAGTTTGGATATGATGCAAGTGGATGCACCTTCATCAATAATGCAATGGTGAACTATGATGTTCTATATTTTAACCAGGATTTGGAAAGAGACCAAAGTGGGGAGACATGGTTCCCCACTATCAATATCAAAGGTGATGAGTTGAGTATCAACAGGGTCGACTTCCCCCAAGTAGGAAAGTAATGACTTCCATTGAGTAGGACAGGTTTGAAGGACATCTAAAACTGACATGGCAGTGGGGGATTGTGCCAAGTCATCGACCAGACTATAATTGTGTGCCACCCTAGCCTGAGGATTGGTGACATTCTGTCATAATGGGATGTGAGGAATATGAAGGGGTGTTTCTGTATTAGGGAGAGGAATCATCAAAGGTGGTACAAATGTGACTGGGGCTTCTTTTGAGGTAGTGGGAGCAGGGTCAGGGGGTGTGTTGTATTGACAACTGCACGCTTGTATAAGAACTTATTCCTCACTAGCGAGGAGGATAGTGCGATCTGTAGGAGTGCCTGGGTTTGTATATTGGCCCATCTGTGGTGGGACCGAATGCATCTCTTGTTGGGTGTTCATCAACCATTGGTGTGGATTGGGGTTTTACAGTATGACAAGGGTTGGTTGATGTACATATTGTTGTGAGGCCTGTTGGGGGGTAGGCAGTGTTGGGGATGTGGTCCATTTCTGGATTCTTTCATATGTTTAAAGTCATCAATTTGAGGGAAATGGTGAGTATAATGGCCATACTCACCGCAAAGGGCACAAGGGAAGTTTGTCCGAAGATTGTTGTTGTTCTTCCCTTGGCGTTTGTTGTTATTTCCCCCTTGGGGGTTTTGATTCCTCTGATTCTGGTTGCCCCTGGTAGGTTAGTTCTGTTGGGGGTGGTTCTGGTTCTCTCCTAGTCCCAGATTATTATTGTTTAGATTTTTTCCTTTCTTTTTGGCATTGTTCGACTGATGGGTCGAATTTGTCATATTCAGTTGTTCAAAATTTTGATATTTTTCAATGGGAGAGGGATGAAAAAAGCTAACCCCAGCATGTGGGTGTCCTTGTGGTGGAGCCATGGGTTGTGGAGGGCCAGGAAATCGAAAGTACAGATTACTTTCAATGGGAGAGGGATGAAAAAAGCTAACCCCAGCATGTGGGTGTCCTTGTGGTGGAGCCATGGGTTGTGGAGGGCCAGGAAATCGAAAGTACAGATTACTTGGTGGAAATGATCCATAGGGTACATAGGAAGGCATAGAACTTTCACTAGTGTTTATGGTGTAAGCTAAGGTATAAGGGGTACCAGAACTTGGTTAGACCATTGGGCGCACTGTGGGTGTTGGTGGTGGTCCACTTATGGGTGGAGGAAGAGAAATAGGGTATGGTTGTTGATAAGGAGGAGGATAATAAGGAGATCCCCCATGTATAGAAAGATATTGGGGTGTTCCATACATAGGTGTTTTTTGGGGGTGTGGATTATGGTGTGTTGTGGTACCAATCAATCCATCCACTGAGTGAGACATCCCAGGTTTTTCCTGGCCAAATGGTATGGGTCTCAGGGCATCAAGCAATACCATATATAAGTACCCTGACTGTGAATAAATGAGTTTGAATTATTGAGCCTTGTCGATGGCTTCTTCTTCAGACTGGGGGAAGGTGGTGGCCACATCCTTGGCAAGGAGGGAAGCAAGTAATTTGAGAAACCAGTTGAGGCATTGTTTCTTAGTGGCTTCATCTTTCCAGAGACTACGTCGTTGACGCCATTCATGAATGTGGTCAGCGATGTTTGTAGCATAGGTTTGTTTAATTTCTGAGAGTAGTTCAAGACCATTTTCATGATGGATTGGTAGTTGAAAGAAGGTAAAAAATGCTTTGTCCAAAGATTAAAAGGTCACATGGGACCCAGATTTTTCTTCAATATACCACTTGGTTGATGGGCCAGTGAGCGTGCGTTGGAATAACCTTAATCATACAGAGTCATCCATGATGTTGTTGAAGATAACCATAAGTGAAAGGTCATGATGTGGTTGGTATGGTCATCTCCTGCTCTTCCTTCAAACTTGGGGATGTCCGAAGGGAGTTTGGTAGGAATTGTAGGCCATGTGGGGTTGTGAAATATAGGATCATTGGTGAGTTTAGTTAGATTTGGTATGTTGAGGGAGGCCAAGTATGGCATCTGAGGTGGTGGGGGAGGATTATCTCTAGCCATGGTGTGATATTTTTGGGTACCTGACCCTTGAGGGGGGTTAAGTGGGGTTGTACTTCCTCCTGGGGAAGAAGTGTTCCCCCTGCTTCCTTGTAGAGGAAAGTGAGTGGATGGTTGACATTGGGAAGTGGACCCAAGTAAATTGGAACCAAGAAAAGAACATCCCAAGACGGTAGCACTCATAGGAGTGTGAGAAGGTGGAGCCGATGTGTTGGCGAGACTAGGAACTCCCCCTAGAATGAGAGGGAGATTTAGCAAGCATCTAGAATGATGGGGATTCTGTGGGTCCCCTATGATGTCTGACTAGAAAAGTGGATGTGTGAAAATGGTGATGAGATCAATAAATGAACAAGATTTTTTGTTATGATTTTTTGGACTTTCACAATATATCTCACAAATGCATGTAATCACAAGGGCATCATACATAAACCAATTGATAAAGAAGTATATATGTGGGTAGGTATAGTTTTTCCACATGGGAGAACAAAGAAAACAAATGCTCATGTTCTAAAAGATGTAACACTCTTACTCTCAAAGTAGCACTGAACCTTCCAAGAGCACTAGATAGTGGGATCTGAAGCCACCGGAAGAGGAACTAGTGAAGGATGAAGTAATCAATTATAATGAGGGGTAGAGGGTGCATATCTCGAAAGAGCTAGTGATATTTCCCAATAGCCACACAAAATCCAATCAAGGTGCAATTACAACCCATAATTTCCACCTGGGTACATATCCTAAATTTTGGTCACTAGGTACCTTGGTCAAAGTGAGACATTTAGATTTTAAGCCTAAGAAATGGGTCATAGGATGGATCCCATCCAAGAGATGGGTGCCTCAAAGGGGGATGCATAGAACAATCGGACCTCGGCCTTTGACCCTTCACAGGTATCTCCCTGCCTTATGGTGTTAGGAACACTTGACTTGGAGGATTTAAACTTCCCTATTTGACAAATTCTACTGTTTGAATATGTGAGAACCAGATAATGGGGATTTATTTGGATTCCTATCCCTGAGATCCTACCTAGACTAAAAAAATTCTTTTGGCACCTCCCGTGGAGGAAACTTAGTGAGTTTTTAGAAAAACTTTAGATGTGGTTGTTTGAGAGATTGGGGGTGTGAACCAATATCATTGAACTTAAATGGGAGTGGATAGTTTCATCAAGAAAAGGGGTGGGCTATTTCGGGATCCCTTTGGAGGAAACTTACTTCAACCTCCATAATTCTAGATGAAACTATGTGAGTGAGTAGTGATTTTGTGTGTGTATAAGTGAAAGTGTGTCAATTTTTTAATGAGTTAGGTGTCACCTTGCTGCATGTGGACTTCGTGTGGTCCTTACAAGTCTTGATTACCTAATTAACTAAATTCTATTGGTACAACCTTGCGGAATTTTAAAGTCCCTAGAGAACTAGCATGTGGACATATGGGTCCTTACTAATCCTTTAACTCCATAGTGTGATTTAATCTAAGAAATATTCAACAACTATCCTATATTGTGGACATGTGGGCATGTATGGGCCTATTACAAAACCTTTAAAATTCCCTAGTGATTTAATCTAAGAAAGTAAATTCAAAACTATCCTATCTTTGTAGCATATGGGCATGTATGGGCCCGTTACAATTTTAAGATGTGTTTGAAAATAAAATAAGAGGAGTCTTGTGGGGGATGTTATCCTCTCCTAAAGATTTTGTCTTTAAGGGAGATGAAATGTTCCCTCAATAGTTTTTCGGATTCTCAAGATCGTTTTATGGTGTGAGAGAAGAACATACTTAAATATTGATGTTCAATTTATTGTCCCAATGCAAGTAGCTATATTTGTGATATAGAATAATTCCAACTTATCTTTAATCAAAGAAAGCCATCCATGTGGAAAAATGAAAGCAAAAAGAGGATAAATATGGATTGTAACCCCCTAAGTGCCTATGTTTTGACTAACCCTTCATGTGGAGAGTGAATATAAGTGTGGTGCATATTACAATCTGCATAGAATCAAACTTAAGAAATCTATGGGCCTCCAATAGATCACAAAAAACCTTACAATGTATGATTTTATGGACAGATGTGTGGGTCGCAGAGTAGACAGAGGCGCATTGGGTGCCAATGTGCAAATGAAAAATGACTTTTTGGCACAGTTCATAGAATGCGCTAAGAAGCACAGTGGGTTTGGCACACATGCTCGGAAGACGCAATGGTGGGTTAAAAAACCCGCACACTTTCTGCTACACGCTCGTGAAGGAAATTTTGTATGAAATTCTCTCAACTCAGCTCTGAATTTAGATTTTTGCAGGCAGGCATGGGCTAGTTCTAGTTTTTGCAAGTTAAATAAACCAAAAATAAGTGCTCAAACAACCCAAATGGGGAGGAAATTGATACCTATCCCCAATGGAGTTGTCAATATGTTGCATCCCTTTTGTCACCTAAATGAGAAAAAGAATGACACTTACAAGTCTAGTTGGGTTAGATAGACAAGACAACAGTGAATGAAAGAGTTAGAAACATCAATCATAAGAAATAAACAAAGAACTAGGCTACTAACAATAAAATAAACTAAACTAGAGTGCATAAGAGAAATAGAACAAAAATTAAACAACATGCATGCCACCAATGGATAAGTTGTATTAGTGGGGAAAAAAAAAAGAGAAAGGGAGACTTATGGGTCCCCTCTTCCTCCAAGGGAGGGATCTTGAACCCCCAATGATTGATCTCTTCTTACAAGTAACAAACTAGAAGGAAATGGTGAAGAAATCCAAAGCACATTCACTCAAGAGGTGATATGAATGGCCAAATGAAATGGTGCTTGTATGCTCTAATGAGGAAAGAGGTTCCTCTAAGAGAATATAGGTAGCATAACAATACAAATGAATTCCTTGAAAATATAGTGCACCCATGGCCTCTTTTTATAGAAAATCTTTGAGGCATTATTCAAGCAGTCTTTAGTGTGAACAAGGGGCTCTTTAGGGAACCCTTAGGTCTTTGAACAACCCTCACTCAAATTTAGCTCGGATTTGAGTATCAAATCGACTTGGGAGATGAACCAAAAGTGGGTGGAAGGCTGACCAAAATAATAAATGTGTCGTTCTGAGGTGTGCGTGGCTTTTTCCATCCACATTCACACATCAGGTGCATATGCACTTTTCCAATGTTATTCGAGTGTTGCACGTGCACGCGCTGCCTTTGTATCTTTAGCGCATGCTAATTTTTTAACTAGTTGTATAGTTTTGTGCCCTTTGGAAATTCATTTTCTAGGCCATGGATGAACTAATGGGTGTTTGAAGATGTTGGATTCTTGTAACCATTTGCAAATGAAATTATAGAGATAAATATGGCACAGGTAATGCAAGACTTGATATACTTGCTGACACCCTGTCGACTTTTCGGCCAATAGAAATGTTATTGTATCACTATTGTTGTATTTTCTACGTCGAATTGTCCTGCCACCCTACTATAGTGATCTTACCAAATCATCTTCAATCGCTCGCTTGATGGGACATGAAAATGGCCTAGATGGCACAACAACCCATCCTAAAGATGGAAATTAGTGACAACTGTGTTGGTGCCAAACATATGGTTTGTAGTGGAGAATTCAATATCTCTCTTGTAGCATTGGGGCCATCCAGAGGTCTCATGGATGCAATAATGTAGAATCATGGTTAGTGTTGCAACGGGAGGTCTACTGAGGAAATAAATGGCATGGTTGGTGCTCCTTGTCTTATACTTGATGTTGATATAGAAACACTGCAACTATGTGGACCACTATTGCAAGTATGTGGATCACTATAGCAAGTATGTTGATATGGAATTGATGCAAGTATGATTAGGGTGGATGATTGTCTCCTTCCTGAGAATATAATGCCTCAATTGGTGGAAGTATTGTATAGTGGAGTACATTTATTTGTCATAAGTGGGGTACTTAAGGATAGTATCTAATAGTGTATCACTATAATAGGCCATGTGATGTCTGTGCTAAGTGATAAATACACCCACATCATAGTATGAAGCATCTGTCTCAATCTAAAAAGTTTGTTGCAAGTCAGGTAATGAGAGAACCAAGGTTGAGCACAAGCGCTGCCTCAAATCATCAAATGATTTCTATTATGGTTTCCCCCACATGAATGTTTCATTTCCACCACCCCTGGTAACTTGGCTAAGGGCCCATGCAATATGGGAGAATCCTAACACAAACCTGTGATAGAAATTGACAAGGCCTAAGAATCTATGAAGCTCAGTGAGTGTGGTTAGGGCTCGCCAGTCATGAATGACCTGGATCTTGGATGGATAGACATGCACCCCATCCTCATCAACAATTTAGCTTAGGTATTGGACCCTATTCACTCTGAAGGAGAATTTTCCCAAATTTTCATATAGTTTGTGTTGCCGTAGAGTGTGCAAAACCTGTTGAATATGTTCTAAGTGTTTCGCCAAACTCCTGTTGAATATGATGATGTCATCCAAATTCACCACCACAAAAAAATTGGTGAAAGGCCACGATATATCATCCATCATCCTCATGAAATTTATTGGGGCATTCGTCAAGCTAAAGGGCATGACCAAGCATTCAAAAATACCTTTTTTGGACTTGAAGGCAATCTTCCAATTCAAGGGTGATTTTAGGGAATAAATTTCACCCATGGGCTAATTTTCCATGGTTTTTGCCAAAACAATATTCGCTATTATAAATATGATTCGCCCAAATTCTAAGGATAAAATTATTTTAACTTAAAAATCGCCAAAATTGTATACAAATTATACAAAATCCTTATAAATTTGAGTATTTTTACAAAAATATCACCAAACATTTTATAGTTGGCATATGAATGATTAGTAAGATTCGCCAAGGTTTCTACATTTTAAAATAAATTTCCATCCTTAAAATCATCCATGCCTTCCACACATCAGTCTCCTCTATTGGGATCTGGTGGTAGTCAAACTTCAGATCAATCTTACTAAAGTATTTATCCCCCTTGAGATGGTTAAGGAGATCATCAATTCAGGGAATTAGTCATTGGTTCCTGACTATGATTTTATTTAGGGACTCATAATAAATGCAGAGTTGTTAGGTCTCATCCTCCTTCTACACAAGCACAATTGGGATTCCACAAGGTGATGAGATTGTTCATATTTTCCACTTTTTGAGTAGCTCTTAGATCCAGTGCTTGATTTCATCATTTCTAAGAGAGAGCGGTGATATATTGAACCATTGGGTAGTGGTGCATCGGGGGTCATATCGATTGAATGCTTGACCTGATAGTCCAAAGGTACCCCAATGGGTGAGAAGAAGATTCCTTTGTATTCTTCCAAGACCTTATCCACTTGCTTCTACTACGTGGAGAGACCTGTCGCGAACGCCATGGATGTGGTTGCAACCTTCCACTATTAAGATATGATCCTAACCCCTATTGACGAGTCATTGGTTTCCTTAAAATATAGAATTATTATAAATAAGAGTAGGAGGTATTGGATAGTTTGTCTTGGAGATTATTTTAAAAGAGCTCTTCTCTGTTGGAGATTTCCCCCTCGAAGAGGCAAGTGAACATTGTTAGCTCTAATAAAGGTGTTTTTTCTGGTATTAGTTTGGTATTTTTCTCACCATATTCTTTTTGATCCAGTACTATTTTCTAATATTTATGTTTTGAATATAATATTACTTATGGAATACTACAAGTTTTATCAGAGCTCTTTCATGGGAAGAGATGTTGGGTAAATATTTTTTAACGGTAGAGACATATTACAACATATTTAAGCTACAAAGATCTATTTTTCTTCACATAAAATCATGGTTGGGGAGACATATAAGGAGGAAATACACATGGTTTTTTAGCGCACATTCTTGGCCACCTTTGTAACCCCTATTGGTACCCCTTTGAGTGGTCATGCATAAAAAAAAACCTATATATAGATCATCCTAGATATATTGAAGCCCTTTGTAGACAAACCGATTAGCTTCCTGACTACTATAGTGTCTCCGAGAACAACACTCAAGAAAATACTCTCTAGTACCTTGGTAATTGGGCAGTATGACTAAGGGTACAATCTAGCCTCCATAGTTGGTGCCCTGAGATATTGGGCCAAGTACTATTGTTCATCCCCAAACATATATCAGAGAATTATAGCACAAGGAAAATCCTTGACTATAGATACCCTACAAACTCTAACTCTCGAGACATAAACAATAGATCTACTATAGTGCAACTTGGCACCCTCCCTAATTTTATTTTCATTGCCTAAACACTCCTCGTCGACATTTTTTATTATTGAGAATTTGGGAATTCTAATGTTGCAGAAGTATTCAGGTCAGATTATAACTCCTAGGAGTAAAAGAAAGTTTGGAGGTTGGACACAACCTTATTGAGACTAATTCCATTGGATTCCTCTCTTCATTTTGATTGTAGTGTTACCCTTAATTTTTTAAGTCCTTTTTTTTTTCCACGGACCCAACTCTTCCTAGGACACCCTTATTTGAGACCTATCCCATTGGATTCCTCTCTTGGTCTTCATCACCCTGATACCTATAAATTTCTGTGGCCCATATTTTCATCCCAACACCTCATATTCTACCTAATCCTCTACCATTCCTACCACCCACTCTCACAACCAAGAAGACTTGGAGTCTAAGGTGTCAAACCTATAACAACAACTTATTTCCATACACATAGAATTCCAAGCCTCCTTAGAAAAGAAACTCAAGGAGATGACACAACTCATCAAGGGTAAGAATGTTCAAACCAATCCTGAGGACCCTCAGTCTTCCCATTATGAGTATACTCATTTGTATTCCTCCCCTTAGGGTTCTCAACCCTCTTGGAATAAGGTTCCCAAAGTTGAAATGCATAAATTTGATGGATCCAACCTAGTAGGGTGGGTTTCTCAAATGGAACAATACTTCTCCCTCCATGATATTCAAGATAATGAGACCAAAATCCATGTAGGGGTTCTATACTTGGATCAAGAATGCTGGCAGTGGTGGAAGTAGAATAATTTTTTTTATCCCAGACTACCCACTTGGAATAAATTGATCAAAGAAGTTTGTGCCCATTTTGACAGGGAATCTCATTTTTTGGGAAGGCTCACTAAGATGCACCAAACTTGATCAGTATCAAAACTTCATCACAACGTAGAATAGTAGGATATCAAAACTGAGGGCTTATGCGATGAATTTTATCTTGAATGTTTTCTCAGTGGCCTAAAGGATGTCATCAAGGCTCATGTGAGTATGTATGATCCTACTACTTAGTTGTAGGATTGTCAATTAGGACCAGAATTAGAGACCATTCTTCAGGCCCCTCCCATATGGACTGCATTCACTGACCTTCCTTGTAGAAATGGTGGAATGTTGGAAGAAAGGACATTGTTATTACTGTGATAAAAAGTATTCATTGGGACATAAATGTTGGGAACAAAACTTCTTCCATATTGATACACAATCTTCCACTTCCTATGAATAAATACCATCAGATGAGTTTCCTAACCAAGAGGACGCACACCCAAATGTCCACCCCAAAGATTTAGTTTCACACCCCGTGGACCAGGAGAACCTGCCATATCTCTTTATGCCCTCTTGGGTATTTTAGACCCACAAACATTGAATATAAAATGGTACATAAAACATAGTCCATTCATGGTGTTGATTGATAATGGTATCACCCATAATTTTATTCATTGCAGGATTGCTAAGGAGATCCATTTCTTTGTCCGCCCAGTTTCTAATTTTAAAATCCCCATTGCTAATGGTGGCATGATGAAGTGTGGGGGGCACTATGAGAATGTCAAAATCCAAATGGGTGATTATCATATGAAAAACAACATGTTCTTTATTTCCAAGGGTGGTTGTGATATTGTATTGGGTGTGGAATGGATTCTCACCCTGTAACTGATTATAATGGATTATCAAGATTTTCTCCTTCTGGGCAGTCAACAGCCCAATGTTTTTCCATACATATATCCATTTGATAAAAAAAATGAAATATAAAATATAGTACAAGAATTACTAGAGGAGGGGGTAATTCTTCCCTATACTAGTACATATTCTTCCCCAATGGTGATGGTTTTAAAGAAATAATTTTCTTGGCCCATGTGTCTATATTTTTGCGCCCTAAATAAACCGACCATCAAGGAAAAGTTTCCCATTCCTATCATTGACGATTTGTTGGATAAACTCGATTGTGCTTGTTTCTTCACAAAATTAGACCTTCGCTCAGCCTATCACTAGATATGGATGAAGGAGGAAGATATTGTGAATACCACTTTCATAACTCATGAAGGTTATTATGAATTATTGGTCATTCCATTTTCCCTTTGCAATGCACCATCCACCTTCCAAACTCTCGTGAATACAATATTGAAACCTTACCTTCAGAATCTTGTCATAGTTTTCTTTGATGACATCCTCATTTACAACTACACTTGGGATGCCCACCTTCTCCATGTGGACAAAGTCCTAAACTTGGTATAGGACAACCAATTTTTTTTCAAAAATACCAAATGCTCCTTTGGGGCCAACGAAGTAGAATTCTTGGGAAACATTGTGGGTCAAGAAGGGGTAAGAGTGGAACCAAAGAAGATACAAGCTATGCAGGATTGGCTACAGCCCATGACCTTAAAGAGCCTACAAGTTTTCCTCAGTATCATAGGATATTACAGGAAATGTATCCACCATTATGCCAATTTTTTGAATCCATTAATTTACCTTCTTAATAAGAATGCATTTCATTGGACACCTTCCACCGAGTATGCCTTTGTTGGAAGATTGGTTGTTGTCATTGATGTCAACCCTAGTCATGGGTTTTGGACTGCAAGATTAATGAAGGTATTTGGACATGAAGGAAAATGCACATGCAGATACAACACCCA
>JZKD02S0684256.1:842249-864682 GCA_000966675.3 Picea glauca | reverse complement strand
ACTGATGCTGAATATGCCATTGTTTATTCCCCTGCATTATTGTGATCATCATTTAGTGGCTCGGCAAAGAGTTTAAAAGAAGCATAATTGTTTAAGCACGGTAACAACTGATTCACACCCCCCCTCTCAGTTGACTAACAAAGATTGCTCCCTTGGAAGAGACATCAGATGGTGTACAACATTGTGTGTGTTTTTGTTGACATATCCAACCTCTTGATGAACTCCACTAATATGAGTTTCTTCTAGATATCTCTTTCAAAAATGAAGTGCAATGGAGTACCCTTCACCCACATCTATGAATAAAAGAGGTGCTCACCATCCCCTAGTGGAACCGGGTTCTACATCAATGATCAATCTCCCTTTTTTTGGTTTAGACTCAGATTTAGAACCCACATCTGATTCAGAGGCTTTCACCTCAACCTCCAATGACTTCTTTGAGCGAAATTCAGTGGTGTTATGCCATGGTCTCTTATAGAACTCACACCACTTCTCAATGTCTTTCTTTTTCTTCCAATTGTCCTTCTTTGTTTTTGGCTTAGAATGGTTTTCCTAAGGATATCCATCCTTTATCTATACTTTGTTCTATGGGTTGGGGCTTCCATTTCTATGTGTCTACAATGAGGGGTTCATAGGCCCAAAACTTTGTGTCCTTTGTTTAAGATTCTGCTAGATTTTGGCAACATATTTATAGGCCATGCTCAAGGAAGAGATGCCCTAAAACTCCATATTTTTTGGATGTATTTATGTAGACCTTTGTGTTAATTGAGCACCAGATTTCTCTCAGAGTCTTTGATACCCAAATTGGTGCACAAGGTCTTAAATACATTGGTGAACTCTGACAGTGTTTGCTCCCTTTCATGTCACGGTGTGGTCCATCTTGTAAATAAGTTGTCATAACTTTCAACATGGTGGTATTTTTCCTTAATAACAACCCTATAAGAACCTCAAGTAGTTGCAACTACAAATAATGGAGATTCCTCTATTTCCTTTTTCTCACAGAAAGTGTCCCACCAATCTTTGACATGGGTGGTGACCTTAAGGAGCGTAAATGCAATATTTTCTATATCGGAAAAGTTATGGAAAAAAATGTTCCCTTATAGAAGGTTTAACCATTTTTCTAAAACATATGCATCTATTTGACCATCAAATATAGGAATATCAAAATCGATTTATACCTTAAAGTGGGCAGTGCCTCTGCTCGAGGAATATGCATCACCTCTTGGAAGAGGTCAAAGGATTTGTGCAAAATTATCCATCATCTCATTCCTTTGTCATGTGGAGGATTCCTTGACAAATAGTTTAAATGGATCTCCTACCCCATTGTCCCTATTTTCTTCCCCCATGGTCAATCGTCGGGTTCGGCAAGCCCGATATTGCAAAGGCTCAATTGGTTTGAGTCTTAACTACTTATACCCTGACCTCATTAGGGACATGCATGTAGAAACAAATCAAGATCAGATCTCTCACAAATATATAGATAATAAACAATAAAAGAGATACAATGAAATTTGACTTCTATTCAATAAAGAAATCTATTGAAATTGCAAAATGTAGAAGGAAAACAATCTTACTCAAATGGTGGTAGCTAATCTTTCAGAAGAGATGTGACAGTTATGCACATTCATATAATACCATTACAATGAGGCATCCATGCATTTTTATCATCAATAAATAATCATAAAACCATAGACATCCAAAAACCTAACCATAGGAGATGAAGTGCCCAAAGTCATGTGGGCCCCGATGGGGTAAGTTGGTACATCAACTTCCTGTGGTTGTAAATTTTGCATAGGATATTTGTTTTAGGCTCATAATAGCCCATTGGAAAGGTCTATCTAATGAATACATAGGTTTCCATAACACTATGACTTTACTAGTTGTATGAATTTGGTGAGCCCTAAAAAACATTGTTTAGGGCCTTAAAACGTCCCCAGAATTTTAGGACATGAAAAGTAGAAAAAACTGCCAATATGCAAATTGTATGTGAGCCAATTGAAATAGTTGGGTGGCCATCGGTATCCACATGTATCATAAATTGGGTTAATTGTGTATAAATATGAAAAAAATAGACCAAACCTGAGGTGCAGTAAAAACTAACATGGTTTCAGAGCTTGGGATTTGAAGAGAAGTGGATCATCTTGAGACACATTGTTGGCTACAAAACTAGAAGAGTGTTGCATTTTTTCTTGTTCTTTCTCTTGTTCTAGAAAGGTCAATATGGTGAATACATTGAAGCTTGAGGATAAGTTGGAAGGGGAAACCAATTTCCAAGCTTTGACGGTGAGGGTTCTCCTTCTATTGGAGGAGAATGACCTCAAGGAATATGTTGAGGATGTGGTTCTTATCCTGACTAATATAGTAGATTTGACATTTCAAAAGAAGAGGGAAGTGAGTTCCAAGTGGGTATTGATAGGTTCCATGAAGGACCACTTGATTCCTCACATTTCCAAGAAAGAAACTGCCAAGGATATGTTACACATGAATGATTTTAAGGATGGAAATTTATATTAAAATGTAGAAACATGGACTAATCTTGCTAGTCCTTACTATGCAAAATGTAAAATGTTTGGTGATAGTTTTGTAAAAATATTCAAATTTCTAAGGACTTATATAGTTTCTATAATTTTTGGGCGATTTTTAAGGTAAAATGATTTTTTTCTATGGAATTTGGGCGAATCATTTTTAGAAAAAATGGAAAGTGTCGAATATGTTTTTGGGAAAACCATGGAAAATTAGCCCATTTGCAAAATTTATCCCCTAAAACAATCTATGGATATGTATGATGATTTGGTGGCTCTTTACCAAAACAATAATACTTCTAGGATATTGCACATGAAGCCTCAACTTCAAATTTTCAAGATGAACAATGAAGACACAATTCTCAGTTATTGTATGAAGATTACTCAGATCTAAGATAAGATCATATATATTGGTGATACAATGAAGAATGTTGGGTTGGTGATTGTAGCATTGATAGGTCTTCTTAGGTTCTAGGAACCATTTGTGCAGGGGATCTATGCATGTGGTAGATTACCATACTTTGACAGATTATAGACTGATTGTATCGAGGATGAGACCTGGTTAGAATCCTGGGATGACATGGATGGTGTGGTGAAGAGTAATAGTGATATTGATGGTGTGGTGAAGAGTAGTACAAGAGGTTCTCCAGAAAGAAAAAGTCCATGAGGGAGAAGGGATTATCCCAAGAGAGAACCATCTCTATAAGCGAGACATAAGAAGGATCTTAGTAAGATTAGATTTTATGAGTGCCATGACTTTGGTCATTATGATTCATAGTTTCCAGACTGGAAGGGAAGTGGCGAAAGGAAGCAATAATCAACAACAGAGGTTGATGAGGTCGCTAACAAGTTCCAGGGGGATATCATTTTGGTCTCTGGCCTTTCAGGTACTATCTATAGCAAGGAGAGATGGTTGGTGGAAAGAAGAACATCTTTCCATATGACATGTGCTAGAGAGTTTTTGACACTCTCATAGAGACTGACTTAAACTTATCTATGGAGCTTGGTATGAGAGATAAATATTCATCATGATTATCTTGTATTGTATCATTTCAATTGGATTCAAGAGATATTTTGAGGGTGTAAAATGTGTTGTGGGTTATAGAACTAAGAAAGAATGTCCTCTCAGTATCATAGATTGAGAGGAAGGGATATAATGTATCTTTTAGATATGGACAGGTAATACTTGTGCCTAGATGGTATAGCTTCATATCAACAATGGATCTTGGATTTAGTGCGTAATATCCCCAAAAATATTATAATATTAAAGTCTAAGTGTACTTGGGAATAAATTTATGTTTTTGGAAAATTCGGATTGGAAGTTATTTTCCATTTATGGCAAATCCAAATTTGGAATTTTATTATTGTAATTAATTATTTATGTCTGTTGGGAAAAGATTTGACTTGCCCAACTAACTTATTTTATTTTGACACATGTGAAAGACAAAATTCTTATAAATTAAATATTGGAAGGAAAATGGAAATACCAGGTTAGAAATAGCTGACCATGTCTCCATGAGTGGGGAACATATTTGAGTTACCTAAAGGATGATTTTTACAAGTGGAAAATGTGGGATTTGACCACTAGCAGCCCCTAAAAATTACGGATTTGTAAACATGTGAATTTACCAAGGAGGGAAGGAAAGACCTAGGCACAAGATGAATATAAAAAGAACATATGGAGGAGGAAGGACGTTTCTTAGTATGTTGGAGAAAGGAAACTACTTGTTGTTATGAACACTGTTAGTGTGAGGCAAGGGAATTTATGATATGTGCAAGGTGACTGTAGCTAAGGAGGATATTTTCAGTTTTCACTTATGGACTCATGGTCAGGCTAGGGGGTGAATAGGGAAAGTAAACTTGGTTTTTTTTTTCTATAGTTTGGTGGAACGTGGTTGTTCCATACGTGTCCCAGCATCAGATTTTCAGATATGTACCTTTACTTGCATTCCTTGTCAATATTATGCTTGATTATTATTTTCTAGGTATGTGATGATGGTATATACATATATATGTGCTTACTTGGTAGAAATAGCAGAACTATTGTATGTTATATTAATCATGAAATAGGGTTATACATATATAAATGACTGTATATACACATATATGTAATCATACATAAAGAAATGAAAAAAATGGTGTATGATCCTAGTAATAATTAAGTAGGGTTATACATATATATAAATGAATGTATATACACAGGTATGTATTTGTATGACTTATGTTCTTTTCCGCTTGCTTGTGCAGTTCACGTTTTGCCTTTTCTTCCGTAACCAAGGGTCGACACTTTGCTTCTGCTGAAATCCACTTAACATTCTGATTATTCTGATTTCTCTTCTCCTGGATCTTACCTAATAGTGTCGGGAATTATTCCATGTCATGACCTGATGCGCGACAATACATGCAGGTCGTTGGTGGAAGTGGGCATTCTCTTGTGTAGTGTCCTGGTTGTTGACAATTGTAACATACCACTGGTCCTATACCTCTTCCAAAGCCTCCTCCTTCTCTTTCTCTACATCTATATCCATTCCAATCCCCTCGCAGTGATTTATGTTAGAACCAAAACTCACCCTTGGATTGTGGCAGAGGTAATCTTGATACCCATTAGTTTATGTCACAATTTGGTTTAAATGGGTGGAGGTAAATGGATGAAACTCAGCACTAGAATGATGTTACAACACAGAACCAGACAAGAAATGCATAGGGAAGTGAGGGCCATATTAACTTCAGTTAGTAGATTGAGTTTAAAAATCGAGCAGAGGGAAGACCTGGTGAGAAAATGAGAACAAGATTGTTATGGGGATCCGACCTTCCAGCAGCTTGAAAGAATATAAACTTAGGCTCGATGATGCTTTCGAGCCCAAGTTTCAGAAACTGAAATTTGCCCAAATGACACAGTTCCAACAACACAATGATTGAACTTCCATTACCATGCAACTACAACAAATTGACTGGATCTTCCAATTTTGAGATATTCAGTGCGAGAGGGAACAAGACAACATAGGAAATTGAGTAAAACTGATCACGATACATCTATGATCAAACCTCCATCATAACAGCATAACAATCCTTGATTAGATCTTCCAATTCCCAGTGTTTTGACACAAGATTTACAGAGATGTGAAAGGAAATTGAATTCTATTAATTGAAAGTCTAAAATTGATTACATAAAACCAAACACAGCTCTGGTGTTAAAAAACATTTTACAAAATGGGAGCTCCGCTCAACCAAAATACCACCACAAAATATTAAAAATGAGTATTTATACTCAGAATAACTAGCCCAAACTAGGAGTGTGACCTGGATACTTCATTCAAAACTTCACGTATGCACCTTCTTCTGTCATACCGCACTTTCATTCTTCTGTCATATGTGATCTCGAATCAGTATGGGCTTTGCAGGAAAATGAGTCGACAGGGGGACCTTGGGTTGACAGTCTACTTCCACAACTGACCTTTCCATTATTTCTATTTACAGGGTGAAATGAGGTTTCAAATACCTCCCCCTACTTCCATTAACTAACTGCATTAGGATCAGGATGGAGCCTGACACCCATGAATTCTATAGGAAACATTCACGACTACTTTTATTCAATTATGGCTCCTCGAGGCCATGCATATCCTTCTTTGTGACCAAATCGGGTGCTTTGATCCTTCACACCGCTTCCTTTCATTGCCTCACGTGACCTCGAGCCATGACCTTGCACTTATATCCACATTAGCTTTCATGACTTTACCTTTTAAGGATTCACACACACTTGACTTCATAACTCCTGATGCCAGATTCCATGAAATCGCCCCATCTAGATCAACGGTTGGATCTTCTTTAAAATTGACGGCTAGGAGGATTCCCCTCATACAACCTCAGTCACCCATCACTTGATCAAGTGCTTACTTTTATTTTGGCCCCATGCAATCGTGGACTATGACCTTGTTCTTATCTGATGTGAAATCTCATGATTTTGTGTTTCGAGAGTTTTCACTCCCCTTGACTTCCAACATCGTGATGCCTGAAATTGTGAAACTTCCTTTGAGATTGACGGTCGGTCTTGCTTCAAAATGGATGACCATGATCCTATCCCTGACAACATGAAATGCCAGCTATGTGATGAGCGCAGGATCCTCCTTCTGGACTCATTTTCCTTGTGATCAAGCACTGAGACCATGGGCCCAATTATGGGGCATTTCATGATTTCATGTTTCGGGGGTTTTGCATCATGTTCCACTTCTAAAACCCAATCCATGAAATTGCGATCCTCCGATATTTTCTGATGTCAACTCAATTACCCTCATCTCTTCACGATCAGATGAACCATCTCTTCCCTTTCGCGAATCTAGATTTCACGATTTCACATTTCGTGAGTTCTAACAAATCTTCTCATTGACTGCTCCATTATACGATTCAGTGAAATGTTGATCATGTGCCATGTGTCCTTCACAGACCCAATGGTTAGGATGAATTCACAACTTCAGACCTCTGTCTGACGTTAAACTTCATGCAACTGTATGGCTTTGATCCCCCGATCACTGTCGATATTTTCCACCTGGAGGATCTCTACCATTGGACACTGATCTTGCTCACTCGCTTTATTTGAATCCATATTTGACTACTCTAAGTGTGGAGTTTGGTGTTTACGACTATGGCCTGCGAACAAATACTTATATGACTGGCTAAAGGATCGGGAAAGAAAAAGGATCAATGACAGAGGTAAAGAGAAAAGTTCTTGACTTTAGGGAAAAACAAAAAGGATTAGGGATGGTATTTCTTAGGCAAGATGCTAAGGAAAAATAGGTCTATCAAGCAGGTGAAGACAAACAACAGAAAAATACAAGCTGAGAGGAAAACTTATGGCTGGGTCTGCAAAAGGAGGACAAACAAGTAAAAACAGACCAAGGTAGAAATCACAAACCCTTAAGGCTCTGACCAGATTATGTGATAACATTAGGCTCCATGGGGGATGGCATGATCCTTGCAATATGACAAAAACAAGCAATTCCAGTCACCTTATGAATTGGGCTATGAAGTCGAGCTCAAAACATCCTGCTAAAAATACACCCTGATAAGTAAAAAATGAAAATAAATACATATGCTCCAAGGAGTTTATTTATATACAATCCTAAACTAATTTATTTTCTACATGGTGTTAGGTGAAAGTAAATTTCTACCATAGCCACTCAAGTAACTTCCTAACTAGAAGCACTCTTAATCTGTCAATAAATGGTAATAGACGATGCAACCGTGACAACAAAATGGTTGCATCCTTCATCCTTTATCCAAGGGTTGAATTTGAGATAAAATAGGGTGGCTCCAAGGTATGAAGGAAATGCCACTCCATGTATTCCTTCACAATCTCATAGGATGAGTGGCAAATTATGGAAAATTTGTAGTAGAAATCCTTCTCTTCTCCATAGGTGCTCATACCAGGATGAATCTCATTGGTAGGCACAGACGAATGGGAATCTTATGCAGGATGACTAGTCCCAGGCGATGATTTCTCACTGATAGGCTCTGTACAAGAGATAAATTGCCCCTTCTATCACTCCTCTGGTTCTTCTGGTTCTTCTTCTTGGCTCTCCCAAGGGTCAGATTCATAATCATCATAAACAAGAATCATAGGAGAGTTTTTCTCTTCAATATATTGCTTGGGATGGCTAATTTCCTCATAATTATTTTCCTTAACGAATAGAGGATAAGGCTCTATTGTATTCTCTTGGAAATATTTTATATCTAGCTCAGAATCTGATTTATGGTTGTCATATACAGGTTGATTGCTCCTCTGGTCAAAAAATTGTGATGTGGGTCTTTACTGCTCTTCATCCGAATAATCATCAAATCTAGGGACAATAGGTACCTCAGGAGAAGAAGGAAAGGCCTCTACAGCTATGAAATATTCACTATCATCCTCAGTAGATCTGCCAAGAAAATCCACCTCAAGGACTAGAAAATCCTCTATGCTTTCTTCAGATTGCAACCTTTCTAGTTTGGTAGAGAAACATTTTACCAGCTCCATCACTTTGCCCAAAAAATTTTCCTCCTCTTCGCAGTCTTCATCCTCACAACTTTCATTAGCCACATTCATATCTAGAACACAGTCCTTATACTCCTCACAATACTTATGAAAAAAAAATTCAGAGGAATAAAACACTTGATAGTGCCTAGTGAAGGCTGCATGAAATTCTCCCAGTGAATAAATTCTAGCAGGGGGTAAATAATGATACCACACATGACCATCCACTGCTAGAGATAACATGAACATATTCATTAATACATCTTCATGATGTATCTCCCATTGATGCATGAGTTCATGAAACTCATGGAGATGTTGAGAAGGGTTGTCCTCTTTATGCTCTTTAAATATGGGAAAATAATCAACCCACTCATCTGGAGTAGGAACAACATTAGGAAAACCAAGAACAGTAGAAAAATTAAAGAGAGAAAACCTTTGAGCTAGGATTTTGTCCATTTCCAACCAGCAGAGTCATCAACCGATTCTTTAATCATGGAGTCACCAGGTAAAAGATATGCAACATGAGTATGTCTGGTCTTTGTTCACCATCAAAGACTAGATTTGATCGTTGTGTTCTCCCAGGGGGCTACCAGGTGTAGCCAAAAGAAGACGTACTGAAACAGTAGAGCCAAGACAGTGGAGTCGCAAAGTGCACAATTTCAATCAAAGGTTCTGATTTCTGATGCACCTTCACAATCAAAAGTTCATTGTCATTCTACACAGGGAAAATATTCAATTTCATCCCCGATAAAAGCGCCAGAAATGTTAGCATCAGAAGTCACCCCTAGATTGCGGCAGATGTAAGCCTGATACCCATCGGTTTATGTCACTGGTTGGTTTAAATGGGTGGAGGTAAATGGACAAAACTCAACACTAGAATGATGTTACAACACAGAACCGGACAAGAAATTCACAGGGAAGTGAGGGCCATATTAACTTCAGTCAGTGGATTGAGTTTTAAAAGCGAGCAGAGGGACGACTTAGTGAGAAAATGAGAAGAAGACTTCTATGGGCATCTAACCTTCTATCATCTTGAAAGAAGATAAACTTAGGCTCGATGATGCTTTAGAGCCTGAGTTTCAGACACTGAAATGTGCCCAAATGACACAGTTCCAACAACATGATGATTTAACCTCCATCACCATGCAACTATGACAACTCCACTGGATCTTCCAATTCTGAGATATTCAGTGAGAGAGGGAAAAAGACAACATAGGAAACTGAGTAAAATTGATCATGATACTGCTATGATCAAACCTCCATCATAAAAACATAAAAATCCTCGACTGGATCTTCCAATTCTGAGTGTTTTGACACAAGATTTACAGAGATGTGAAAGGAAAATGACTTCTATTAAATGAAAGTCTCAAATCGATTACATAACCAGACACACCTCTAGTGTTAAAAAACATATTACAAAATGGGAGCTCCACTCAACCAAAATACCACCACAAAATATTAAAATCGAGTATTTATACTCAGAACAACCAACACACACGAGGAGTGTGACCTGGCTACTTCATTCAAAAATTCGCGTATGCACCTTCTTTTGTCAGACCACACTTGCATTCTTATGTCAAATGCTATCTCAGATCGGTATGGGATTTGCAGAAAACTCTGTTGACAGGGGGACCTTGGGTTGACAGTTTTCTTCCATGATTGACCTTTCCATGCTTTCTATTTACAATGTGAAACAAGGTTTCAAATACCGCCCCCCTACTTCCATTAACTAACTGCATCGGGATCAGGATGGAGCCTGACACCCATGAATGCTCTAGAAAATGTTCACGACTCCTCCGAGTCAATTATGGAGCCTCAAGGCCACGCAGATCCTTCTCTGTGACCAACTTGGGCACTTTGATATTTCACACATCTTCCTTTCATCACCCCACGCAACTTTGGATCATGACCTTGCGCGTATATCCACAGGTTCTTTCATGACTTCACCTTTCGAGGATTCCCATACACTTGACTTCAGAACTCTTGATGTCTAATTCCGCGAAATCTCCCCATCCAAATCAATGGTTGGATCTTCTTTAAAATTGATGACCAAGATGATTCCCCTCATACAACCTTAGTCACCCGTCGCTCAGTCAAGTTATTACTTTTATTGTGGCCCCACGCTACCAAGGAATGTGACCCTGTGCTCATCTAATGCGAAATCTTGAGATTTCATGTTTTGAAAGTTTTTACTCCCCTTGAATTCCAACATTGCGATGCCCAAATTCATGAAACTTCCTTTGAAATCGGTGGTGGGTATTGCCTCAAAATGGACATCCACGATCCTTTCCCTGACAACATGAAACGCCAACTATGCGATGACCACAGGCTCCTCCTTCTAGACTCGCTTTCCTTGTGATCAAGAGCTGAGACCACATGCCCAATTCTGGGGCATTTTGTAATTTTGTGTTTCAGGGGTTTCGCATCATGTTCCACCTCTGAAACCCGATCCGCGAAATCGCGATCCTCTGATATTTTTTGATGTCAGATCAATGGCCCTCAGCTCTTCATGATCAGAAAGACCAACTCTTCCCTTTCGAGAATCAGGATTTATCGATCCTTTCATGAGTTCTAACAACTCTTCTCATTGACTGCTCCATTCTGTGAGTCAGCGACATGTTGATCATGTACCACATGTCCTTTGTAGGACTAATGGCTAGGATGAATTCGCCACTTCAGACCTTTGTCTGATGTTAAACTTCATGCAACTTTATGGTTCTGATCCCTCGATGACCGTCTATCCACTCCACCTAGAGGATCTCCACCATTGAACACTAATCTTTCTCGCTCTCTTGATTTGAATCCATATTTGACCACTTTAAGTGTAGCATTTGGTGTTTATGACTTCGGCCTGCAAACAACTACTTGGATGGCTGACTAAAGGATCAAGAAAGAAAAAGGATCAATGACAGAGGTAAAGAGAGAAGTGCTCGACTTTAGGAAAAAAAAAAAGGCTTAGGGCTGGTATTTCTTAGGCAAGATGCTAAGGAAAAATAGGTCTATCAAGCACATGAAGAAAAAAAACAAAAAACTACAAGCCGAGAGGAAAACTTACGGTCGGGTCTGCAAAAGGAGGAAAAACAAGTAAAAACAAAGACCAAGGTAGAAATCACAAACCCTTAAGGATCTGACCAGATTATGTGCTAACACATTATACCGAGACTCCCAGTTATATTGCATGGTATTATAGTGTGGTTGAGTGGTATTATACTGTAGTTGCATAGTTTTGTATGGGCTAGTACTTGATTAAATTGAGGTGCAACTTTCCCAGTCATCATTTCTTCCTATACCCTATATGTATCTGATGTCCTTTCCCTCATCAACTCCATGGTTTTGTAATCTTTGTCATCGTGGCCTATTGACTTGCAAAAGTTGCAATACGATATCTTCGACACTGTCTGGTATTTTTGCATCATTGGGAAGTGATATGGATCATCACCCTGTTTCTTACAGATCTTGCACCATAGTCCTCCTATTCGTAATGGATTTGGCATTCTTGTTTCTATGTAATGCACTAATGTTGGACATTCGTTGTTATGGTGTCCTTTTGTCCTACATGTGGTACACCAAACGAATTCTCTTTTGTCTTTGTTCTTGTTTTGGTTTAGCTGGAATGTTAAGTTATTCATATCCCCCTTCAACTCCTCGATGGTTGGATCTATCTTCTGGTATTGGTTCTATTCCAGTAGCAGGGCTTCCTGTAGAGCCTCTGCCTGTGTCTGAAAATTTTGTTCTCGCAGTGGATATTTCAAGTGTGGTAACAATGAATTAATGAACATGTGCCTATGTTGCATATATGTCATGATGTATTTTATCTTTCCCTTTAGTCATTTGAATCTCTAGTCAATCTTACATACATATTCTTCTGGTTTCTGTCTGATCTCTATCATCTCGTTCATGTATTGGTCCTCTAAACTTGGCTTTTGGAACTCGTTTATCAACAACTTGTTGATATCTCCAATCATCCTAGTTTTTCCTGGTAGACTGTTTGCAGCTAAAATCATATACCAATCCACTACACAATCTCTTAATGTGATAGCTAATTATGCAAGTTTAGTTTCCTTGTCTGGGAACTGTTTTGCTTCCCAAATCTTTTCACAGATAAACAAGTGTTTTTTCAGGTCCTCTGATGCTTCTCCTTTGAATTCTAGTAACTTGATGGTTGGATGATGTCCTACCATATTATATGATGAACTAATACCTTTCGCGCGATGTAGATAATTGAATACTGCTTCCTGAAATAGCTCCCTCAGTTGTTGTTCCTTGTGTATATGTACTTCATTCTCTCTTCCTTCTCCCAAAATTTGGTTATGTAAATGGTGGTGTTCTTCTTGGTGTATTAGTCGCACATGGGTTTGTGGGTTCTACACTGACATTGATATGGATAGGAGTGTTGCCTTCTAATTCCACTCTTGGACCTCTCGTATTCCTCTCATATGTCTCTTGAAGGATTTCCTCAAATTCTCCACAACCTGAAGATCCTCTACCTCCTCTTCATCACTTTCCAAGCCTTTGCTCATGGCTACAACTCTCTTCTTGGTGTTCTCCTCATATTGGTAGGGTACTCTATTACGCATCCTTCTAGTTGTCACCATGATCCACTTGATCTGGTCGTCGTCCATCATAATTGGGTCCAAGTCTTCCTCCTTCTTTCCTTTATCCCCTTCTCCTTCCATTTCTTCTTTTCATGTCAGTGCTTCCCCCCTTCCCCCATGGACGTAGGGAAGTTTAACTGTCTAAATCCATTGTCATTACACCATTTTATATCACAATATCTTAATGGAAGTATATAATGATATGATGTACCTACCTCGAGGTCCCTTCAAGAATTCTTGTTCAGCGATGCTGTATCATTTTTTTGTATCTATTGCAAACTATGTGATAAATCTAACAACAATGTTGTCTAACCAGAAATCTATAATGCGTGTAAACTTATTATCAACTCATTGTATCTACGCGGTCTCTTCAGGATTCCATTCTATATTTATAATCTGATTCATAGGATGGTTGTCTTTCAATATTTTGATCCACTCCTGCAATATGTGTGGGAACTCACAGAAAAATACTTCATGCAAGTCGGTGAATACGTACTTGTCCAGATATTTGCATGGTGTTAGATTCAGGTTTCTGTTATATTTCTACACAAACTATAAGTACTTTTTCTTTGACTATATTTCTATATCTTCCTTTGTGGGATTCTATTGGGCCCTTCATTTTTTGGATAAGGAATCGAGAAATCTTTGATTGAGCACGAGTTGTGCAAGCTTCAGAAGAAGTCGGGCAACATAACAAGAATGAGCAACAGAAATCAGTTCCGGAAAGGACAACACAACGCCAACTAAGAAAATACGGTTGCAACAAAACATGAAAGCATGAAATATGAGATAGAAGACACAACTTAGCTTATATATAGGGATGAACATGATTGTAAAAGGGTTGGTTAGTTGGTCAGTTGGTTAACTAGATATTGGTCCGACTGAATTGTGATTAAGTTTAGTCCGATCTTTCTTTCTTGGTGAGGTTGTTGTTGGTCAAATCAAGAAAAAGTATGAGTTTGTAATGTATTATGTACCCTTTTGAGAGTTAGAAATCTGTGACCTAAGTCCAAATCCAAGAGTCTAAAACAAAAAACTACTATGTATTTCCGAGAGTGTAATTAAAGGAAGGGTCTGAAGATAATATAAGGAAGGATCTAAAATTTCAAAATATGTTATGTATTTTTGTGTTTTACTCATGGATTACAATGTTTCTCTATGTTTTATGCGTTCCTCATGATGGTTCTATGTGTATTTTCTCTTCTGCAACATAAGTAGGTTTGATTCTTGCACACATAATATTGAGAACTATTTGATATGTAGATGTCTTGCGCAAGATTAGGATGATTCCTAAAGGTTCTATGAATCCTCCTAAGTCTTTTCCTTACCCTTCCTTATCTATTTGTCTTAGAATCACTTCAGGTGAGACTTATTCTCTTCGGAGGAGATGAAAATTCCAACGCTCTAGACTACTCAATACCTTTTGTTGGTAACCTTAGAAGGACCCTGGTCTGATCAAACTTATGGCAACAAAATGGTTTCATTGTCAGGACTTGCATTAAAAGGGAACCTGTAGGGAGGATGCTTCCGCGGATTCACAGATATAGTATTGACGAATGGTGGGAAATAAAATGTGATGCCTTCATATGGAAAGAAGTTAAAATGAGGGGAAAATCGGTGGAAGATACTCATGAAGCAGTCTTTTACTCAAAAAGATCGAGCGACTAGTATGAGATTTTTTGGGTTAAGTTTTCAGAAGCATTTTTCCACTGGATAAAGAGGCTCCAAGAAGCTCTAGAGTTCCAAGAATGAGTCAATAGGATCAGTTCTTGAGACACAGAAAAAATTGCAGCACTTCATCGACTAGATTTTCTAGTCACAGGGGCGATCGACTTCTAGGTCAATACCACATTAGAAGGATATATTATCGATTTTGCAGCTGAGAAACACCTATCAGTTTTGTGTGTAGAGACGATTGTCAAGAAAGATGCAAGGGGAAGACTACTGAGAGAAATCACCCTGTGAATTCAAGCTTTCTTGATGGAAGAAGGGATGCTAACTATGTCCCCAACTGAGATGGCAGCATAAACACCCTCGCTTGGGGTAGGGAAAGGCTGGGGTAGAGTTATGGCTTGAGAGAGGGGAAAGGTTCTTTGAAAAATAGGGGGGAAACAAAAAGAAGTGGACTTAAGAGATAAGCGATCCGTGAAGAGAGTTGCCATAGTTGAGAAGTTATGACACAACATTATCAAGAAAGCAACAAGATAGTCTGAGAAGTTGAAGAAAGAAGTTGGATCAGGAGAGGTAGAGGAAAGACAAATGGAAGAGTTGTGGAAGATGAGAAGACAAGAAAGACTGGCTAGTCAAATATTAAGTGAGAGAAAAGCACAGAGAGAAATAATTCCCTAGGAGGTTGGACAAGAAGGAGAAGGTGTAGATGTAAGAGAGGAAGAAGTTGTCATGAATCTTGAAGAAGAAAGAGAAGATTCAGCCCCAATAATAGGAGAGATTGGGAATTTGGCTAAAGAGATCATTCCAGTGGAAGAAAATGAGACCCCCCATATCAAAGAAAACTTCCCCAAAGCCAATGACTCTAGCCCCAAATCGTCATACCCCAAGTTTCCTCTATACAAGTGGTAAGTTTGATACTACCTTCTGATACTAGTTATGTTCCAGTACAATTAGTTCGTCAGTAACAACCAAGAAGTTTGATTACAAGGAGGATATTAGGATCCCCTGGTAGATCACAAGCAGGACCATTAGGTTTTATTTTGATACGAACAACAAGATCAATAATGGTTTGCCATGCATGAGGTTTGATTGCTCGGTAACCATAATTTTGGGGTAAGGGAGACGAATATGTTGAGCAACACTAGTTCTTGTGTGAATCCATATGGATATCCAGAGGGACCTAGGATGCGAATAAGTTGGTATAGTTCTAGACTACCTAAAGAGGTCTCTCTCTCAAGTGGCACATGAATATCATTGAGCTAGGAGTACCAGGAATGCAAGGTTAAGCGTTCACACTTGGACAAGTAAGGACAAGGTTCATAGTAGAATTCAAACTACCTCGGTCAAAACAACATGCTCAGTTTGAGTTGTGTGAGATACAAAAACGAGAAGGGGAATCAACTTGTCAATATAGCCAAAAGTTTAAATATTCTATAGGGAGGTTAGCACATCCAATCCATGAAGAAAATCAAAGCGAATGGTACATTCAAGGATTTCTACCTTTGACCTGAATTCCACTAACACAATAGTGGATAAACACCCTAACAAACACCTTGGAACAATCGATGAAAATTGAAGACATGGAGGGATACCTTGGGAGCCTAAGAGTGACCACCCCCCCAATAGATGCGAACTTGGCATAACTACAAGGGAAAATATCGAATCTTACAGAAAATATTCAAGCGCTGACAATACCTACACTAGGACGACCATTGGTCTGTTGCACCGGATGTTATACAGAATGACATATGGTGAACAGATTTCCATGAATGAGGGGAATGAGACCTCCTCATAATCCGATGGGACCCCCACTAGGACCCATGGGAGGAGTTGTGCAAGTGGCTGTGAACTTACCATTCCATAACCCTACCCTGTATCATGCTTTTCCAGGAAGCCAAGCAACACCAATAGTTGAGTACTATGAAATATGTTGAATCCATGGGCATGGTTCAAGACAGTGCCCCATTAAGAAGAAATACTCAATAATACCAAATACAGTGCAATGTGAGTTATGCTCATCTACCACGCATACTACCAATCAATGTAGAGCATTGGATGCACTTGCAGACATGTTGGACTGACCAACATTCAGGGTGAATGAAAACCCTTAGGGACCAAAAAGAGGTCGAGGAGGTGGAGGCAAAGGAGATTTCAGAGGAGGATGAACTGGGGAAAGAGGGCCAAGAAGATGTTATAACTATGATGAGAAATGTCACATGGTTAGAGGTTTTCCTCATCTAAGGCGACCATGGTGTTGTCACTACAGAACTAACGGGCACGCAACTGAAGATTGCCCATAATTAACTGCAAAATGGGAAGATAGGGTACGACAAAGAGGAACTAACCTCATCAGTTCGGAAATAAAGAGAGTTATTAAGGGACAATTTCCCAACCTTAATATCATTACTCGAGGAGGAGAGAAGACAGGAGCTGATGTTGAAAATCTACCCCAAATCTAGAAAGAAACACCCAAAGAAGACATGTATGACCCTCTAAAATAGAAATAGTTCTTTAAAGATTCCATAGAAGTCTTTCAAAATATGCCTAGTGCTGAGATGTGAGTAGAAACCCCATAGCCTATTATTTATTCTAAGATGGTGCAAGTACCTACTTCACCCCCTCCACCTAGAAACCCTATAGTCATGCCAAGACAAACTGAGAAACCTTAGAATGTAGTTGACCTTTGGTTTCAATTATTTTCTAACATTCTCGAGAATGACCAATTAACAGAAAAGTTGTCCAATGCATTGTACTTAGTCATGGGGAATGAAAAACCATTGAACCAGAAATAAGGGATAATATTCATGAGAAGAGTACTCAGAGAGTACAGAGAAGAAAAGTACGAACTGAAAAAGAATTCAGGCTAGCAGCCTAGTTATATGAATTTGAGATTAAGGATTTCATGTTGGATCTAGGATATGATGTGAAAATTATTCCTAAGAATACCTAGGAAGCCTTACGAAAACCTAGGCTAACATATTCCCCAATTCAGTTAAGAATGGAAAACCAATACTATATTTTCCCCATAGGAATACTAGATAATGTGGAAATAGATGTTGCAGGAGTAAAGACAGTGGCTGATTTTGAATTAATTGAGATCATGGTAGATAAGGACCCTTACCCTACACTACTTGGAATTGATTGGGCCTATGACAACTACGTAGTAATCGACTTAAAAAAAGACACCATGACCTTTGAGGCTAATGGAATCAAGGTAGTTCAAACTTTGGATCTATATTTAGGACCCAGATATATAGAGCCAATAGACAATAATATGGAGGGAGAAGACTTGCATCAATTGTACATTGTAACAACAGGAACAAGAGATGATTATATAAATCCTACTGCTGATGGATCAGTAAGTTGAAGAAGCATACAATCAACAGATGAAGATTTAGAATTGGATTTTGATTGTTGGAAACAAGGTTCATACAAAATATTCTCAAGAATATGCGCAACTGTCAGAGTATCCAGTTGGGTTTGGACTAAAGTTAGAGAACACCCAATATATGATGGCACTTTAGAACTAGACTAGTTTTTTCTTAGTATGGAAGAAAAGGTGGTATAATATCAAAGAATCTCAGTAATAGATTTAGCCTTTCAGGACACCTCTGCAATATGGTGAGCCAATCATAAATCCATACTCATAGATTGGTATGATGTGAAGCAAGCTATGAAGTATAGGTTTCAGAACAAGGAGCAGCTGGAACCAAAGATGCAAATAAATTTCCAAGTTACGCGACTGTTCAGTGGAAAATCAGATCCTAAAGAACATATTGAACAATGTGTGACACAATGGAAAGCTGTGGAAATACCCTCTCATTTCTGGGTTCAGTTATTTCCCCACTCTCTAGGACCGATCTTGAAAACTTGGTTCATATAGGAGGAAACCAAAAGAGAGACCAACAATTGGAAGATGTTGGAAGCTCATTGTTGCAAGGACTTCTCATTAACAATTATTTTCAAACCAGGAAGATGCAACATCAAACCTAATCACCTGTGCAGACTAGAGTTAGGGGAAAGTGGCAGAGCGTTATCACCAGAATTCACCCTCCAATTGCGGAGAGGGTAAACCCAGTACCCATCATATTTTTATGTCACAAGTTGGTTTAAAGGGGGGTCAAATGGGCGCAGACTCAGAACTTGAATGATGTTCAACATAGGTACTGGACAAAAAATGTACAGGGAAGTGAGGGCCACATTAACTTCAGTTAGGAAATTGAGTTAAAGTGAGAGAAGAGGGAATACTTAGTGAGAAAGGTGAACAAGACCGCTATGGGCATCCAACCTTCCAACAACTTAGAGGAGAAAACTAAAAACTCAGGATCCTTCTTGAGCTCAAGTTCAAACACTAAAATATGTCTACTAGGGACATAGTTACAGTTGTAGCATGATCAAACCTCCATCATCCTGCAACTGCAATAGCTCAACTGGATCATCCATGCCCGAGCCATTCAATGTGAGAGGGGAAATAGAACACAGGGAAATGAGTAAAACTAACCGTGACACTGTTGTAATCAAACCTCCATTACAACAACATAACAATCCTTGACTGGATCATCCATGCCCAAGTGTTTTAAACAACTTTTACAAACAAAATGAAAGATAAAGGAAGCTTACTTCTATTAACATGAAAGTCTCAAATCGATTAAATAACCAGAGAACAACTCTACCATCACAAGCATTACAAAATTGGGAGCTCTGCTCCACCCAATACCATTAAAAAATCACAGAACTCCACATATATACTCAAAGTAATTTTCCATCCTTAGCAGAGGTGTGCTCGAGACTCCATGGTGATGTGTCTTCTCATTCATAGTGTGCACCTACATTTTTCTATCAGATGCAAGCTTAGATCAGTATGGGATTGTAGAAGAAACCGATCGCAGGGGTACCACGGGCCGATGGTCTGCCTCCACGACCAACTCTTACATACTTTCCATTTATGGGGTGAGGCTAGGTTTCAACCACCTCCCCATTTCCATTAAATACTTCATTGGGATCAGAATGAGGCTGAGTCAACTTGGCACCTATAGAACGTGGCAACCTATTTCTGAGGCTAACCGTGGGGTTTCGGCCCTTGGAATAGCTCATGCAAACTCTGCACCTTTTCCTGCATGCGACCTTGGGCCATGACCCAACACTTATCTCCACATATGCTTCAGTATTTCACCTTTAGAGAGTCTCCACTCCACTTGATTCCAAATATCTCGATGCCTGGAAATGCGAAGTGTCCCTAACCAGATTGATGGTCGGATCTTTTATGCATCTGATGGCCATGATTACCTCCTCAAAAACCCCATTCGCCTGCCTATCAATAGGTGCTTACCCTTATCTATGGACCTACTTCCATATGACCTTGGGTCGTGACCTTGGTCCCACTCTTTGAGTGCTTCATGATTTTTCATTTCAGGAGTTCGTGCTACACAAAACTTGCACATGCCCTCAATGAAACTCCAATTCACGAAAATGTGAACTAGAGCTCAGCGAGTGCTAGCTCCCCCACAAAATGACCTCATCTATGAACTGGGGATCTGTCCCTAAATTTTTTCAGGACTTTTCTTCTCAGGGAGTCGAGGCGCTGCTTCTTTCAAAACCTCAAATTCATGAAACCACGATTTTGGGATTTCTCTTTTCGTGAACCTATGTCATGCTCTATGATGAAATATATGACTCACGAAATCATGATTTTACTTATCTACTGCCATGTGCCCCTCTAGTTTGGATGGCCCAGATATTCTTCACATTTCAGGGCTCAGGGGATTCATGCCTTCCTCACTTCAAAATTCTCGAAGTGGCATTATCTGTTGTCCTGATATGTGCATGTCTTAGCACAACACACCCCAACTTTGGCTGGAAAACATTTGTGGACTTTTTAATCCCCCTTCTTTCGCATTTGGTCACCCAAGGTCCAAATCCTAGGGGAAAACACCCCACTACAAGAATATGTGATAAAATTAGGCTCCATGGGGGATAGAGTCCTCTGTGTGAGGCTCTAAGATCTCTTTTTTCAGTTCCAATCACCATTTGTTAGGCTATGGAGTCAAGCTCAAAAATGTTCTCTTGAGGAATACAGGCCGATAAAAACAAAAATAAACACACATTCTCCAAGGAGGTTATTTATGTACAGTCCTAGACTAATGATTTAAAAAAAATTCTAGGTGAAAGAAAACTTCCACCATATGCATTCAAGTAACTTCTTAACTGGAAGCTCCTTTACTCTGTCTGTGACTAGTAACAAATGATGCAACCATGATAGCAGAACAATTACATCCTTCAAATTTCCTCCTAATGCTGAGTTTAGGATAAAACTAGGCGGCTTCAAAACATGAAGTAAATAAAAATTCATGTATTCCTTCATAGTCTCATAGGCCAAGCAGAAAAATCTAGAAAATTTATAATAGGCAACCGGATTTTTCTTGCAACTGTTCACAACAGGTTGAATGTCCTTGGAAAGCACAAGTGGGTGAAAGGTGGGTGCAGCCGGACTGATCTCAGGCGATGGCCGCTCATTAATAGGCTCTTGATGGGAGATAAACTACTCCTCTGGTTGCTCCTTTTCTTCTTCATATCTCTCCCAAGGATCAAATTCATAGTCATCATAAATAGGAACTATGGTAAATCTATTCTCTTCCTCATGTTGCTCAATGATTTCGACGGGGTCAGGATAGATGATTATTTTGTAGTATTTTTATTTAATGAATAGAGGATAGGACTTTGCACTATGTTCTTGGAAATCCTTCATATCCAACTCAAAATTAGATTTGTAGTTGTCATATATAGGCTGGATACTACCAAGGTCAACAAATTGTGATGTAGGGCTCTTCTACTCCTCATCTGGATAATCATCAAATATTGAAACAATAGGCACATCAGGAGAATAATACAAGGCCTCTACAACCATGAAATATTCATTGTCGTCTTTAATAGAGCTTCCGAGAACCTTTGCTTCAAGGACTGGAAAATCCTTTATGCTTTCCTCAAATTTGAACCTTTTTATATCGGCAGAGAGTGATTTTACCAGCTCCACCAAATCCCTCAGAGCATCTACTTCCTCCTCACAACCTTCATTAGACACATGCATCTCTTGATCATGGTCTTCATATCCCTCACAAAAATTATGACAAATAAACTCAGAGGAATACAACTTTTGACAATGCCTATTGAAAGATGCATGAAACTGCTCCAGGGAGGAGATGCTAGCAGGGGGCAAGGAGTGATACCATTCGCAATCATCTCCTTCTAGTTAGAACATGAAATTTTTTAATAATACATCCTCATGATGTATTTTCCACTAACACATGAGTTCATGAAACTCCTAGAGATGTTGAGCATGGATATCCTCTTTATGCTCTTTAAATATAGGAAAAAACTCAACCCACTTATCGACAGTAGGAACAACGTTAGAAAAAACAGGAATAACAGAAAAATTAAAAGGATAAATCCTTTGAGCCAATATTATTTCCATATCGAACGAGTGGAGTCGTCAATCGGTTCTTCAACCATGGAGTCACTAGGTGAATGATGTATTGATCCAGGTGGATATCGGGGGCCACCCACCTTTTCCAAATGGCTCAAAACAGTTTTCTGGCCATTTTGGCAATTTACTATTTTTAGCAGGTTTTCACTTTCGGGGCCATT